>BSBK01010606.1:0-66610 GCA_027943335.1 Chamaecyparis obtusa | reverse complement strand
ACAAGCTCTTCCTAGCTTAATATGTTTAATCACTATGTTACTAAATAGCATAAGAAATAAGGCTTTGACATTCTACAGATGTGCTCATTTCAGTTCTCACGTTCCTGCTTCTATTCTCAATAACCGATCTTCAATGTTCTTCTAGATTATCTCTCCCTTAGATAGTTCTCATCGGTGTATATTGTTTCATATCTTTTTATCTCTCCTTTTGACAACAATGCCAAATAAATAAATAAACACTACTCTTTATGTAGCCAAGTAACTCTTTGTTGTCCATTACAGTCTTTGTATCTTTGTATACTAATATCCCAATCTATTTCAGTTCTCCAAACTTATCACAACCTTGAACATGATCCAAAGTGTGAACTATGTTGCATCAACATGTATGATCTTTTGATAAGATTAGGCTGATGCAACATCCAGATAACATTAGTGACCGGTAGACAGGACAGACCCCTAGCCTAGTCCTTAAGTACTCAAATGTATCTTTTGGTAGAGCCTTTGTAAATATATCTATAAGTTGTTCTTTTGATGTAACAAATTCTAACTTCACTTGCTTCTCCTGTACTTGTTCTCTTAAGTAGTGATACTTAATAGATCTATGCTTTGTCTTAGAGTGCATCACTGGATTCTTTGAAATGTTAATTACATTGGTATTGTCACAATATATAATCATCGACTCAGTGATTACCTCATTCATACCTTCCAAAACTTGCTTAATATATGCAATATTTGAGTAATTCATAGCAGATGCAACATAATTTGCTTCAGTTGTAGACTGGAAATGAAAGCCTACTTTTTACTTGTCTAGGTTACAAGTCTTTCACCAAAGAAAAATCCTCCTCCGGTGGTACTTTTTCTATCATCCACATTTCTAGCCCAATCAGCATTGATGTATACCTTCAGTTCAAACTTACCTTCCTTAGGATACCATAGTCCATAATCCTCTATCTTTTTCAGGTATCTTAAGATTCTTTTAGTAGCAATCATGTGTGATTCTCTAGGGTTAGTAGAAAATCTAGCAACAATTCCCACAACATGTGCTATATCTGGTCTACTGTGAACTACATACATTAACTTACCAATCATGGATCGGTAAAGTGTTTGGTTTACCTCTATAATTTCATCTTCCTTTGTCAATTTACATCTAGTAGCCATCGATGTTCCCACAAGTTTAGCATCTCCATGCCAAATGTCGTCAATACTTCCTTTATGTATTTAGATTGTGTGATGAATATTCCATCATTCTACTGAATCACTTGTAAGCCTAGAAAGAACTTAATCTCTCCAAACATAGACATTTCAAACTCTTTTCTCATCTCATCAGCAAAAGATTTACATATATGATCTTGTAAGGAAACTCAGGTGCGGAAACATCTTCCTACGCTAATCTCTATAGGAGAGTATTGTGCAAATTCTTATAAATCCTTACAATTTCAGATTCGTTAACTACTTTAACAAAGATATTGCAACCACATACCATACATACAGAAAAATAGAGAATGACACAATGATATACCCTAGGGAAAACCTTTCGGTAAAAAACCCCAACACTCCAAAACCTACACAATGTATTATCTTCAACACAAAGATTACAATACACTTGCAATGCAAGTTCTTTCAGGAAATGAGAGACAGCCAACAAGACTTAAACTTCTATTATATCTCTCCCATAGGAGCAGCATCATATATATAGACTCCTCAAGACCCAAAAATGGGCACAACCACCAAGACCCATGCACAAAGCCACATGTACATAGTTGTTACATGCAATCCCAAGAATAGGTGTCCATCCCCTAGAATAGACTATGATAGCTTGTCATAGAATCTGCCAAAAATAACGATCATAAGAGAAGTGTAAGAGAATCTATCATACCAACCTATTTTTGGCATATTCTCTTACACACACCAACCACTTCTTCTTGGGCACCCCAATAGGCCCAAGTCATAAGATGCTCTTACACCTGTCATAGCACATTCCTTAAATAGTTCTTATGCATCATAGGAATCCGTCATGACCATTTTAGTCATGATCTCCTTACGCACAAGATGCTGACACATCAAGTGGAGTGACACATCAACATGCCAACTAGACATGTACACTCACACTTAATTACATTATTTGCAAAAAATACATTTACAAAACAAATAATAAGAATAGGAATCATCCAAGGTTGAGACATCTTATTCCTAACATTCTCCCACTTGTCGAACACCTTGTAAGAGCAACAGGAACATAATAGGAACTTTAACTGCTATAGGCCAAAAGGCCCATAGACTCCGAACACCATATGAAGTTCTCAGTGCCCACTAGTTTCATTAATGCATCTCCAACATTCATCACAGTATCTACCTTCTCCAAATTTACCTTTCCATCTTCCACCATATCTCTCACAAAGTGAAACTGCACATCAATGTGCTTCGTTCTGGCATGGAAAGTTGGATTCTTTGCAAGGAAAATAGCGCTCTGACTGTCACACCAAATAGTAATCTATTCTGCATCAACACCAACATCAGAACACAATCTTCTAATCCAAATGGCTTCTTTACAAGCATGAGTAGCAGCCATGTACTTAGCTTCTATAGTGGACAAAGCAACCACAGGTTGTCGCTTACTCATCCAACTGATGGCACCACCAAACATAGTGAACACATAAGCACTGGTGGATCTCCTACTGTCAATATCACCTACCCAATCTGAATCCACAAACCCATGAATACAAACTGAATGCGGAGATCCAAAAGAGTTACCATGATAACATATGGAGTAATCTGATGTACCCCTCAAATATCTGAATACTCACTTAACTGCATCCCAATGTACCCATCCAAGATTAGCCATAAACTAACTCAGGACTCCCACTACTTGGGCAATGTATGGTCTAGTACAGACCATAGCATACATAAGACTACCAACTGCACTAGCATAAGGTACTCTACTCATGTCCTCCACCTCACTAGGAGATTTTGGACAATCATTTACAGATAACTTTTTTCCCACAAAAATAAGAACACATAGTGGTCTACAATCTGCCATGCTGAACCTGTCCAACACAGACTTCACATACTTACTCTGACTCAACCAAAGTTTTCTATTAGACCTGTCTCTACTGATTTCCATACCCAAGATGTACCTAGCTGCCCCAAGATCTTTCATCTCAAACTGTGCTGACAACTGAGATTTAAAATCAGAAATCATACCCTTACCCTTCCCAAACAGCAACATATCATCAAGATATAATGCAACAATAAGAAGGTGATCATTTTCAACTCTAAAATAAACACAATGATCTGATTTTGATCTTACAAATCCAATTGACAACACAAAAGCATCAAACTTAAGGTACCACATCCTAGGAGATTGCTTCAAACCATATAGAGATTTCTTTAATCTGCAAACTAAGGATTCTTTACCTTTAACAATGTAGTGCTTAAGCTGTGACATATAAATCTCTTCCTCCAAATCACCATGAAGGAAAGTTGTCTTCACATCCATCTGTTCTATCTCTAAATCATATGATGCAGCAAGAGATAATAGAAATCTAATGGATGTCAACTTTGCAATAGGAGAGAATATTTCACCATAATCTATTCCCTCTACCTATGAATACCCCTTTGCAACCAATCTAGCTTTATACCTTTCAACATTGCCATCTGCACATAATTTCTTCTTGAACACCCATTTACAGCCAATATATTTTCTCCCTTTAGGCAAAGGTACAAGGTCCCAAGTTTTGTTTTTCTTCAGTGAAGCCATCTCATCATCCATAGCCTCAATCCAGGAACCTCCATCTTCCATGCCCAAAGCCTCTTTCATAGATCTAGGCTCATTAGTGTTAGTAATCAAAGCAAAGGCACAACTGGAATCTAACATAGAATAACCAAACCTTTCTGGTTGCTTTCTTTCTCTTTTGGATCTCCTCAAGGGCTGAGGTTGAGGTTGTTCTTCCTCTTCTTCTGAACTATCAGAGCTGCTAGAGCTCTCCTCATCATTAGACCCAACATGGTCCCTCTGTTCAGTCTTCTTAGGGGTAGGAGGCAACTGAACAACATCTTTTTCCTTTTCTTTTTCATCTGGTTGTAGCACAATAGGAGATGTTAGCTCTCTGAAAATAACATTTCTACTATACAACACCTTACTAGTCACAGGATCCCAAAGCTTGTATCCTTTCACACCAGTACTGTATCCGATGAAAATACATTTAATGGCTTTGTTTTCCAACTTAGATTTTTTCTCCTTTGGAACATGTGCATAAGCTTCACAACCAAAAACATGAAGATGTCTAATTGAAGGCTTCTTACCAGACCACACCTCCATGGGTGTCTTACCAACAAGGGCTGATGTAGGAGATCTATTAACCAGATAGCAAGTAGTGGCCACAGCTTCGGCCCAAAACCTTTGTTCTAAACCAGCTCCACTAAGCATACCCCTAGCCTTCTCCATCAGTGTCTTGTTCATTCTCTCTGCAACTCCATTTTTCTATGGGGTATAAGGAGTTGTCTTATGCCTCTCGATAACTTGTTCTTTATAGAACTGTTCAAACTCTACTGAGCAAAACTCACCACCATTGTTAGTTCTCACACACTTAATCTTCTTACTAGTCTGATTCTCTACAAGAGCTTTAAATTCCTTGAACTGACTAAAGACTTGTGTCTTACTTTTAAGGAAATAAATCCACATCCTTCTACTGTAATCATCTATGAAAGATACAAAAAATATAGACTTGGAGATTGAAGGAACTTTTACAGGACCAAATACATCAGAATGAATAAGATCCAAAACATTAGAAGATTTGTGAGAACTAGAGTAAAATTGAACATGATTTTGTTTACCATAGACACAGTGTTTGCAGAAGTTGAACTCAAGATTGCAATCATTTAACCCCTCAACGAGATTTTTATTTTTCAGGGTTCTGAGACCCTTTTCACCAATGTGGCCAAATCTCATATGCCACAATTTGTCTTTTCTATAGGAAGCTTACCTTCCAAAGTATTTGCACTACCATCAGAACCAATAGCCACAGACTTCTTCACTGCTTGTTTAGATGGTGAGGATGAAGAACTATTACATAGAGGAATACATGCATCTAGCTGAAATAAGGTACCTCTCCTAGTACCCCTTGCAAGCACTATCAATCCTCTTATCATCTTGCATCCTTCTTTCAAAAAAACAACTTGCACACCTACATCATTCAGCATACTTACAGATAATAGGTTTCCTGCCAAACCCAGAATGTGCATAACTCTATTGATTCCCTTTACTTGTCCATCAGGAAATTTGATAGTGACCCTTCCGCGTCCAACTATCTTTAGGTGAGAATCATCACCCAAGTACACCTTTCCACCATCGAACTCTTCATATTTTGAGAACCAGTTTCGATGAGAGGTCATGTGAAAAGATGCACCTGATTCAACCAACCACACATCATCAGATGCATGGGCTGCCAAAGCTGCGATGAATGCATCGCCATCTTCTTGAGATCTTTCTGAAGCTGAATCTGAACCTTTCTTCTTCTTCTTCGGCTCTTTACAGTCTTTACGGAAGTGCCCAGATTTATCACAGTTCCAACATTTTGCCTTGGATTTATTGGAAGTCTTTGACTTCCCATGGGATTTGGATCTACCCTTATTGTCAGACTTATTGTCATTTTTCTTCCCTCTTTCAGTGGATCTCCCACGAACAGCAAGGGCTTCTTTTTCTGAAATAGAAGCCTTTCTCCACATCTCCTCTGATAGCAGCGAAGACACCACATCATCCATTTTTAATGTGACTAAAGTGCTTTTGAGAGACATCACAAGATGGTCCCATGAATCTAGTAAAGAACACAAAAGTGTGTAGCAACGATCCTCCTCCTCTAGCTTAACACCAACTGATGTCAATTGTGCAGCCAGTAGATTAAATGCATTTAAATGATCCGTTAAGGATCCACCTTCCTCCATTCACGGAGAGTACAACTTCTTCCTCAGGAACAACTTGTTCACTAGAGATTTGGCCTAATACATGGCTGCAAGTCTTTCCCACAAACTATTTGCGGTTTTCTCATCTAGAACATTTAGAAGGACTGCATCAATTAAATAGAGTCTTATGAGACCCTTAGCTTTATGGTCTTTGATATCCCAATCTACTTGAGTTATAGTTGCTATTCTTGTAGCACTTGAAGTTGCTTCCCATAGGTCATGATCTTCCATCATGTCTTCCATCTTGAGTTTCCACAACTCAAAATTAGTGCCATTAAATTTCTCCACCTCCATTCTTCCATATGATGAACTTGCCAACTCAATCTACAAATAAGATTCAGAATTCTCTGCAAAAAACTCCTACTCAAACTTGAGATTAGCTCAAAAAACCCTACCCAACAACTAGGATCAAAAGTTGATCAAGCTCTGATACCACTTGTAAGGAAACTCAGGTGCGAAAATAGCTTCCTACTCTAATCTCTATAGGAGAGTATTGTGCAAATTCTTATAAATCCTTACAATTTTAGATTTGTTAACTAATTTAACAAAGATATTGCAACCACATACCATACATACAGAAAAATAGAGAATGACACAATGATATACCCTAGGGAAAACCTTTCGGTAAAAAACCCCAGCACTCCAAAACCTACACAATGTATTATCTTCAACACAAAGATTACAATACACTTGCAATGCAAGTTCTTTCAGGAAATGAGAGACAAAGCCAACAAGACTTAAACTTCTGTTATACCTCTCCCATAGCAACAACATCATATATATAGACTCCTCAGGACCCAAAAATGGGCACAACCACCAAGACCCATGCACAAAGCCACATGTACATAGTTATTACATGCAATCCCAAGAATAGGCATTCATCCCTAGAATAGACTATGACAACTTGTCATAGAATCCACCAAAAATAATGGTCACAAGAGAAGTGTAAGAGAATCTATCATACCAACCTATTTTTGGCATATTCTCTTACACACACCAACCAATTCTTCTTGGGCACCCAAATAGGCCCAAGTCATAAGATGCTCTTACACCTGTCATAGCACATTCCTTAAATAGTTCTTATGCATCATAGGAATCCATCATGACCATTTCATTCATGATCTCCTCACGCACAAGATGCCGACACATCAAGTGGAGTGACACATCAACATGCCAACTAGACATGTACACTCACACTTAATTACATTATTTGCAAAAAATACATTTACAAAACAAATAATAAGAATAGGAATTATCCAAGGTTGAGACACCTTATTCATAACAGATCTTGACCTTCAAAAATAATATCATCCACAAATATCTCAGCAATAAGAATAGTATCATCAGTATCTCCTTTCATATACAAATTGATGTTTTCACTAGTTCTAACAAATCCAATCCTTAACAAGTATGAAACCTCTCATACTAGGCTCTCGGTGCTTGCTTCAAACAATACAAATCTTTATGTAATCTACATACCATGTCTTTGTTGTCTGGATCAATGAACCCTTCAGGTTGTTTTATGTAGACTTCTTCTTCAAGTATACCATTAAAAAAATGTTGACTTCACATCCATTTGATAGACTTTGAATTTCTTGTGTGTAGCATATTCAAGTAGCATTCTAACTCCTTCCAATCTAGAAATAGGGGAAAATGTCTCACCATAATCAATGCCTTCCTCCTGTGCATATCCCTTCCATACCAATCTAGCTTTATTTCTTGTTACCTCACCATTTTCATTTAGTTTGTTCCTAAATATCCACTTAGTACTGATAACATTCTTATCTTTAGGTCAGGGTACTAAGGTCTAGGTTTTGTTCTTCTCTATCTATTCTATTTCCTCTTTCATTACATTAACCCATTCTTCATTTTCTAATGCAACTTTTAAATTTTTCAGTTCATATTCACAAACTAGACATGTATCTTTCCTTGTCTTGCTCCTTGTTTTCATACCAGCTTGTCTGTCTCCAATGATTTATGTCTCAGGATGATGTCTTCTAACAAACCTTGCCAGTACTTGGTCTCTTCTTTCTTGTTCATCCTATGCAGGTTCATTTTATTGCTCGGTAGGTCCATCCTGCTCGTTGGTTTCCCTTTCTTGTTCTTCTGCATTGTTTTCCTGCTGACCGGTTATCATAGGCTATTGCTTTGGTAGATACTCTGGATGTTCAATGTAACTGAATCTACCATAGTATTCCAGTTCCTTTGTACTTTCCTCTGCATTCTTTTCATCAAACTCATCAACTTGGACATTAGTACTTTCAATCATTTTATTAGTAGTTTTATTCACACACTTATATGCTTTGCTTTTAGTGGAATATCCCAGAAATATCCCTTCATCACCTTTTGAGTCAAATTTCCCATTTCTCTCATCTTTCAAAATAAAACATTTTCTTCAAAAAATCCTAAAATAAATTACAATAGGTTTGTGTCTAAACCATAACTCATAGGGTGTAACGCCCCGCCAAGGGACTCAAGAGATTAACACTAAAAGCTATGCTAAGTTATGCAACAATTTTTTTTTTTGTTTACTAAAGTTAACAAGCACATTAAACATAGTATCACAATGATTTACATACATGAGTTTGAATAAACATATCATCTCATTATCATTCTCAAGGGTCCCTGACGCAGTATTACGTTGTCTAACTAACACTACGCTAACATGATCAAATGCTGAAGAACTTTTAAGTACATAATGAAAGTAAGTACATCTCTCTAAATCAAATTACATTACATCATATGATCACCTACATCCACTACACATGTCGTAGGGTATGTGGTGATATTTAATACAATTACAATTATCAAATGCAACATGGATCCATGTAGGGATCATAAATAATCAAATAAACCTCCTACAAGTACAAGATAATAACATCTGACATCTGATACATGAATCTACAACAAGGAGATAATCTGGCCCAAGTAACAATCAGGTGATGGGGGATATCCGCAACAGTCTCAATGGAGAAATACATTACCTCCCGACCATGTGGAACCCAGAGGTCCACCCCACCGTGCTAGGGAGATAACACCAGGCCCACGCACATACTAAGGACCAATCCCAATCACCACCTAGAAAGATATCTCTAGATCAAGAGGGTATATGGGTTACCAGAGGCACTGACCTACGTAGGATATCTATGGTGTGAGTAGGAAGGTGTCATCACGCAGATCCACCCTAGAGTTTAGTTCTGAAGGTTCCTCACTAAACTGACAGCACTCAAGTGATCATACGTGGCATCGATATCTCTCAAGAAGATAAGTATATCGATGATCCACCCTTGAGTTTAGTCCTGAAGGTTCCTCACTGAATCGACCGCACTCAAGGCATGGGCAAAGTATCACAAATTATCTTTTTAATGTTTTCCTAACTAGATCAATTTTTTTATAATGTTATCATTGGAATTAAGAAACTTGTCAATGGATGATCCGTCAGCCACTTGTGGGCCTCGGAGATCCATTGTAAGCCACCCCCTACATCACATCTAGATAACCTACCCTAGTCTCTCAATAATACCCATCCTGGTTTGTGGCCACTTCTATCATATTAAGTTCCAAGTAACAGATAAACAAGTAAACATATTCCCATTTCAAAACATAAATCCACTTGGCCACTAATTCAAATTTAATCCACCAGGAGGAAATATTAACAAAGATCAGTTTGACATCCCAATCCAAATCTCACACCGAAACATCACAAAATCAGACAACAATAGATCAGAGATATGCAAATCATCATTAACATCAACAATCATAAAGATCAACTTACATCCACGACACATACCCAACCTCTGGATTTCACCCCCTAGTTGGTCATCTAATCCCGTATTCAAAACCACTACAACAACAGTAAATTTAACTTGCACAAACAATATACGTCGTAAGAGAACATTGTAACACAAGAATTAACATGTCGTAAGGTAAACCAAGACATAATGATCATATTAACAAGTAATTTTGCTCACACTAATTAATCCCACTAATTAGAATATCCACGTCTACCATAAAATGACCATATTGTTAACACTAATATTGCCTAATATAGCTTGAATAATGAGAATGTTTCTTAACTAATGGAAAGATTACTAATCTCAGATACGCACTCC
This sequence comes from Chamaecyparis obtusa, assembly GCA_027943335.1. Lineage (NCBI taxonomy): Eukaryota > Viridiplantae > Streptophyta > Pinopsida > Cupressales > Cupressaceae > Chamaecyparis > Chamaecyparis obtusa. The sequence continues at coordinate 56,540 of BSBK01010606.1, read as the reverse complement.
TAAAATACAATTAAAGGATAAAACAATAAGTTTACTAGTAATAATGCTATAACACCTATTGATAACATTCCATTGCCAAGGCTAAATTGATTACCAAAAACCATAATGAATTAACTAATAAGATTAAAAATAAGGGTTATTAAAAACATTCACATATGGAACAAATATCCCAAATTCAAATTTAAATAATATCTCCAATTTATAATGCTCAACTTTTAAAACAATAAAAAACATTGCTTAGTGTTTAATAAAACATATCTTATTAATTCCTAATCAAATTTACAATTACCCACCCCTAACACCTAGCACCTAGGACCTACCTTCCACATCATCATGCAAAACAATATTAATAGGAGGAAAATAAAACATTTTAAAATTTCCCCACAAAGGGGCTGTGAATTCAAGGAGTGAATGTGACTTGGGGTGGAACCCACCAAATCCCAAGCACTCCCCAAAATAAAATGGCGCCCAAGCAAGTCTCATGGCTTGAAGAGAGAACTCTAATTAATACCAAAGAAATGACACATGAACCCACTCCTAGGAAAGTGTTCAAGTGAAGGCAAGTGGATGTTTGAATAAAAAAATTAATCCATGAAAAGGCATGGATTAGAAACTCACGCCACTTTTTGCTTAGAGAATGCTTCATCATTTATTGAGTACTTGGATAATACTTTATGACAAGGCATGGGTCAAGTGGAAATGGAGTAAAAAGGATAGTCAAACATTCATGAGAAAGTATGGAGTAAAGGGAGAATGACATGTGGCGAGGACTTGGGCTTTGGCCCACATAAAGTTAATTTCCATTTTTTTTTGTTTGACATTTATTAGCTCTTTGAAGTTTGCAAAAATCTCCAAGTGGATGGAGTGAAAGGAAAGTAAGTGGAGTGTGGGAGAGAGATTGATGTGATGGCCTCCCTAATGCATTCAATTTGGTCAGTCCTCAAGAACCCATTTGCAATATTATTATGACATTGTTTATTTAATATTTTTTTTGAATTTGTTTTGCAAGGCATGGCGTGGGTCCCACATTGTGTTGGAAGGGTAAAATTTGCATTGAATTTGAATATGTATTTGCTTATTTTAAAATACAAGGTGGTTGAAAATATTATTAATTAATGACTGTGTTTTTTTTTTTTTTGGAAAGTATGAGAATTCTTTTCCTCATACATTTTTCAGAAAGCTGGAAGTGCCAATTTTATTAAAAACTTAGTTTATTTTTTTTGTTCTTGTTTCTCTTTTAGGACTTAGTTTATTTTTTTGATATCCCATGCAAAGGATGGTTTGTCTCCACATTTGATTACCAATGTGATTTACCAATTCTTTCAATTTCACAACAATTATGGGATCTATTGAATGAAAAATATGGCAACATTGGGCCAAGATGTAATTAAGTTCCATTGAGTTATGGATGAACACGTTTTTCCTCTATCTCAAACTTGGATTCCCAAATGGTTGAATTAGAAAGTTTTGGTATGTTTGTGATGTTAAACTTCCACAATGCAAACTAAAACCTTCATTGATTTACTTGCCTCATATTACATTTTAGAAAATGAGTATAAGCTCTTGTTTGATGGATCAATTAAAACTAAATTAGAGCATATCGAGGGAGCTCAAAACTTACCTGGTTCAACAGACAGGCTGATGAAGTCCAGCCCCTCAACTGCTATCAGATCTGCTCCCACAAGCTCAGTCCCTTCTCCTCTTCTTTTCTTCTCTTCCTCCAAGACTTCTCTTCTCTCCAAGCCTCCTCTTCTCTCTCTATTTTCTTTCCTAAATTTTGCATATGGAAAAGAATAATAATGACCCTTTTTCTTTCCAATCCCTCCCCATACCTCTATTAATTGCACTTTCTCCTACATCCCATTATTTTATTCTTTTCCTAATGTGACATGGAATTTCATCTTATTACATTTTTATTTCTTTTTTTCTATCCTTCATTTAAATTAGAATATGTCACTCTCATATTTTCAAATTATCTAATAAGTTGAATCTATATACACATAAATAATATATATATATATATATATATATATATATATATATATATATATATATATATATATATATATATATATATATATATATATATATATATATATATATATATATATATATATAAAATTAACGTATATACAATTAATAATATTATTATTACAAGTGACATAAGGTATACCTATATATATCTAGTCATATTTTATCATACTAATAACAATATACTTACTAATACATAACATAACATAAACTGCTAACATGATTAACATATCAATCACCAACAACCAAATACGACACATGCAAGGAGTAATCCTAGGATCAACATCATGCTCACCAGGGAAAGTGTATCAAATTCGTTCGGCCAGAACAGATTCGAATCGGGTAAGTCAAGTGAGATTTCATCCATTCTTATAGGATGATTAGGTTGGGCTAGGGAATTGGCCTAACTGCTAACTCCCCTTCTCCACCATTGAGACATAATGAGGGCATGCTCATCCTGTCAAACCAGGGAAGTCGATGCCTGGTACCTGCAACCTACATAAAACCACTGCATGTACATGTGCATTCATCAATATAATAACAGACAATGGTAGGGATGGCTGGGACGTGTGGACCTGACTCAATGCAGGTAACTACACCTCCTCCTCTACCATATAGGCACATCGAATAGAAAAGAAAAATAGACATGATACAGACATGATACCATACACATGCGGGTATGGGGTAAGTACCAGATATGAATAATCATCTAAATTACATCAATTAATACATGCATTGAAACATCATATAAAATCCATCATTACTAAATTTAACCATCACATAATGTTTTTGGTTCAGATCTAAGCATGATGATTAACCTCCAAAGCATAATCATCAAATAACACACCACAATATAAATATAACATATGTCTAGTCTAATCAACTAAAGTGAAATAGTATCAACTAAATCATAGTCTCAGCAACAGTAGCAAACTACGGGAGGTATTACACCCTCCCCCCCTAGAACTAGGCTTACTCCTGGAAGCCTGCAAATAAATAAGGATAGGCATCCCGCAATTGAGATCCATCCTCCCAAGTAGCTATGGTCTCATCATTTGGGTCCCATTGGACCCTGGCCTATGAAATAATGTGGCCTCTGAGTGTGATATCCCAAAGCTCCAGAATGCGTATGGGCTTCAAAGCCAGCTGCTCATCCTCGACCTGTAGTGCATTCCAATCAAGGACATGGGTCACATCTAGAATATATTTCCTAAGAATAGAAACATGGAATACATCATGTATATGAGATAGGCTAGGTGGAAAAGCAAGACGGTAAGCAACTGGACCTATCCTCTCCAAAATCTCAAATGGACCAACAAATTGAGGTGCCAATTTAGAACCCTTTCCATAACGGATTGGACTCTTCCTTGGATACACTCTCAAGAACACTTTATCTCCAACTAAAAATTGAATATCTATCCTATGGGCATCTGCATATTTCTTTTGTCTATCTTGTGCTATAAACAAATGCTCTCAAATTCGTTCTACCTGTTGCTCCATATCATGAAGCATCTCTGGTCCCAAAAGAATCCTATCATCTAACCTATCCCAACTAAGGGGTGTACGATAAGGACATCCATACAATGCCTGAAATGGTGACATGGAAATGGAACTATGGTATCCATTATTATATGCAAACTCTACTAGGTATAGATAATCATCCTAATGTGTCTGCCTTTCCATGACATACATCCTCAACATATCCTCTAGGACCTGATTCACACACTCTATCTGCCCATCTGTCTGAGGGTGATAGGCTATGCTAAAGTTCAACTGAGCACCCAAATCATGCTGTAAAGAAGTCCAAAATGCAGAAGTAAATACTAGATCCCTATCAGAAATAATCTTTTGAGGAATACCGTGCAATCTCACTATGTCCTGCATAAAGACTCTAGCTACTAATGAAACTGTGTAAGAGGATCTCATGGGAGAAAAATGAGCTACCTTAGTCAACTGATCAACAGTGACCATGATAGCATCATGTCTACGGGGTGTCAAAGGAAAACCCATGATAAAATCCATTGATATAACATCCCATTTCCATGAGGGAATACTATGTGACTGTAAGAGTCTTGTTGGATGCTGATGTTCTGCCTTAACCCTCTGACACTCTAAGCACCTAGCAACAAAATCAGCAATATCCCTCTTCATTCCTGACCAATGATATAGCTGTCAAAGATCTGTATGCAACTTCTTGACACTAGGATGTGCCGAGTAAGGTGCACAATGAGCCTCAGATAAGATCAATGAATGAAGATCATCCAATGGTGGTACATAGATCTAGCTCGCATGATGCAAAAAACCATCAGACTCCAACACACACCCCTCAAATCTGCCTACTAGAGGTCTCCCAGACTCAATCTCTGCCTTCACCTCCTGATAAAAAGTATCTCAAGGAAGTGCTTGCAACATTCTACTCCTCAAATCTACACCAAGTGTAGCCACAGTTGCAACTCACCTCTTCCTACTCAAAGCATCAGCTACCACATTCTCTTTCCCCTGGATATACTTAACCTCAAAATCATACTCACAAAGGAACTCCATCCATCTCCTCTATCTAGCATTCAGATTAGGCCGAGTGAAAATGTACTGTAGACTGCGATGATCAGTATGAAGCTCAAATCGGTGTCCCAATAAAAAGTGCCTCCATCGGACCAAAGCATGGACTACTGTTAGCTCAAGATCATGCGTGGGATAGTTCAACTCATGATCCTTGAGTTTGCGAGACTCATAAGCAATCACCCGTCCTCCCTGCATGAGGACTGCTCCAATATCCTCCAATGAAGCATCTGTACAAACAACAAAATCACCTGTGGGATCAGGTACTTAAAGAATAGGTGTACTAGTCAACTTATGCTTGAGGGTTCTAAATGCCTCTTCACACTTCTCAGACCAAATGAACTTCTTACCCTTTCTTTGCAATGAGGTGATGGGATAAGAAAATCTAGAGAAGTTCTCTACGAACTTACAATAATATCCTGCCAAACCCATGAAACTGTGAACCTCTAACACATTTGTAGGTGCCGGCCAATCAACTATAGCCTGAATCTTTGTAGGATCCACTAAAATACCATCACCCAAGATCACGTGGACCAAGTACTGAATCTCTGTCTTGAAGAATTCACACTTGGCTGGATTAGCATACAACTGATTCTCTCTAAGGCACTGCAATACCAATTGAAGATGCTCTTCCTGTTCCTCCATGGATTTAGAATAAACCAAAATATCATCCAAGAAGACAACAACGAAGTGATAAAGATACTTATGAAATACCCCATTCATCAAACTCATGAATACAGATGGAGCATTCGTCAAGCCAAATGGTACCACTGTGAACTCGTAGTGACCATAGCATGTTCGAAAAGCTATCTTGTGGATGTCCTCCTCTCTAATGTGCAACTGATGATAACCTGACTTGAGATCTATTTTAGAGAACACCCTTGCACCTTTCACCTGATCAAAGAGATCATCAATCTATGGAAAAGGATACCTATTCTTGACTGTTACTTTGTTCAACTGTCTGTAATCAATGCACAGTCACAATGAACCATCCTTATTTTTGACAAAGAGAACTGGTGCTCCCCAAGGCAAAACACTAGGCCTGATACATCCCTTAGCCAACAATTCTTCCAATTGCAGCTTCAACTCACTCAACTCCTATGTAGTCATCCTGTATGGAGCTCTAGATATAGGCTCTGCTCCTGGAATAAGATCAATACGAAAATTGATATCCCGCTTTGGTGGCATACTCAAAATCTCATTTGGAAAGACATCAATGAATTCTTGTAGCATAGGGTGATCAAGGGACTTCTTCTCACCATCCTCATCCTCAAACTCACTCAAAGACACTGCAAACACTTGGCATCCCTTTCTCATGCTTCGCTTCATCTGGATGGTGGAAATCATATGAAGAGAAATAGGATTCTGAATGCCTCTAATCTCAAAGTTTTTATCCCAATCATCCCTACATTAAATGATCTTCTATCTACAATCAATAGTAGCTCCATGGGATTCCAACCAATCCATGCCTAAAACAACATCATATGACCCCAATGGATTTATGTGAAGATCAAATGAAGTGCTAATGCTACCCAAATCTACCCAACAATGTCAAACTAAGGTGTTTGTGTTCACCTTTGCCCCTGAAGCTAGTTCCACTTGCCAACCTATGACTTGCTTTACTGCCACTAGTCCACATCTCTCTACTACAAATGGAGATATAAAAGAAAGCGTAGATCCAGAATCAAATAATATAGAAACATCAATACCTTAGATAGCACCTGATGACTCAATAACTATGCCCTGGTGCTCTGCCTGATGGTGGTCTACTACTGCAAATACTCTGTGAGATCTACCTAAATCCCCAATCGTAGGCTCAGATGGTGCGGGTCTTTTCCCTGAATACTATGAACCACGCTGCGGGCAATTGACTATAATGTGCCCAAACTATCCACAAGAGAAACAACCTATGCCTCTACCATAACCCCTTCCTATTGAGGGTGCACTGGACTGATGGAAACTGCCTCTAATACTACCCGGATGAGAGCTCTACACTGACTATGTGGGCTGAGAAGGCTAGTTATGCTTGAAGCACTGACTATTATGAAACTTTTTGGAATTGGAAGCTATACCACTCTGATCAGGGGGTTTTGAACTCTGCTGACTTTGATTTTGATTTCCTTTGGAGAAGTGTGATGGCTTCTTGAAACTGGTGTTACCTTGTGACTGTTTACCCCTGAAATCTGATGTGCCACCACCACTTGTCTGCCCACCATGTTTGCCTTGAAATTTCTTCTCTGTGAGTATAGCTTTTGTTACTACTTCTCTAAGGGTCTTGGGTTCTAAGACATTCACTTCCCCTCCAATATGGGCATTAAGCCCTCTAATAAAATGTTGAATCATGAGGGGTGATTCACTACTATAACCAGCATACTGTTTCAGCTCAAAGAACTTCCGATCATACTCCTGTACGGTCATGTTCCTCTGTCTCAGGTAATGATACTCATCTGCATAGTCCTGCTTCCACTGATCTGATAAAAATCAATCTCTAAAGCTCTCAAGGAATAACTCCCATGTAATTGTATCTATGGTGATTCCCAATTTACTCTCTTTTGTCCTCCACCATGATGATGTTGAATCTGTCAATTGCATGATAGCATATCTAGCTTTTACATTGCTAGCAAATGGGTACATGGAGAAGTACCTATCTAAACCAATGAGCCATGTATCAACCTCAAACCCAGTACCCATGCCATCAAATGGAAGCTTTGACATTCTAAACAGGTCCTTCATCTGACTTGCCATAGTGGCATCATACTCTACTGGTACAACCTATCTAAGGGGAGTCCTCTCCCTCTCTCTGACCTGATCTCCCTGATTACCTCTATTCTGCAAAGGTGGTAACCTCTCAAGAATGGCCTATAAAATCTGTCTGGTGTCTAATTCCTCTGTGCCATCTTGGCTACTATCACTCTAAATTCTACTATGGCTCTGTGCACTATCCTGATCAACTGAGAAAGAGGGTGTGTCCACTCTACCTCTACCTCTACCTCTCACACCTCTACCCAACCCATGGGCTCTAGTCACAGGAGGCATGTTTCCTGCAACCATAGCATTAGGACAAAACATTTAAGCACATATATATATATATATATATATATATATATATATATATATATATATATATATATATATATATATATATATATATTATGTCACATTTGAAACCATAAAGTAACCACATAAGAACATAGTTTAAAGCAAGTTTTGTTGTTCTAGTTTTGTTTCGGTTTAAGTTTTTCGTGAGAGTTAAAGATTTCCACAAACAAGTTGTTTTGATGTCTAAGTTTGGTTTTATCATGTTTACCTAATAAGACCTAATGGGCGCACATATTATCCTAGAGTTCCCAGTGTAGAACTCATGCTCTGATACCAGATGTAACGCCCCACCAGGGGACTCAAGAGATTAACACTAAAAGCTATGCTAAGTTATGCAACAATTTTTTTTTTTGTTTACTAAAGTTAACAAGCACATTAAACATAGTATCACAATGATTTACATACATGAGTCTGAATAAACATATCATCTCATTATCATTCTCAAGGGTCCCTGACGCAGTATTACATTGTCTAACTAACACTACGCTAACATGATCAAATGCTAAAGAACTTTTAAGTACATAATGAAAGTAAGTACATCTCTCTAAATCAAATTACATTACATCATATGATCACCTACATCCACTACACATGTCGTAGGGTATGTGGTGATATTTAATACAATTACAATTATCAAATGCAACATGGATCCATGTAGGGATCATAAAGAATCAAATAAACCTCCTACAAGTACAAGATAATAACATCTGACATCTGATACATGAATCTGCAACAAGGAGATAATCTGGTCCAAGTAACAATCAGGTGATGGGGGATATCCACAATAGTCTCAATGGAGAAATACACTACCTCCCGACCATGTGGAACCCAGAGGTCCACCCCACTGTGTTAGGGAGATAACACCAGGCCCAAGCACATACTAAGGACCAATCCCAATCACCGCCTAGAAAGATATCTCTAGATCAAGAGGGTATACGGGTTACCAGAGGCACTGACCTATGTAGGTTATCTATGGTGTGATTAGGAAGGTGTCATCACGTAGATCCACCCTTGAGTTTAGTCCTAAAGGTCCCTCACTAAACTGATGGCACTCAAGTGATCATACGTGGCATCGATATCTCTCAAGAAGATAAGTATATCGATGATCCACCCTTGAGTTTAGTCTTGAAGGTTCCTCACTGAACCGATGGCAGTCAAGGCATGGGCAAAGTATCAAAAATTATCTTTTTAATGTTTTCCTAACTAGATCAATTTTTTTATAATGTTATCACTGGAATTAAGAAACTTGTCAATGGATGATCCGTCAGCCACTTGTGGGCCTCGGTGATCCATTGCAAGCCACCCCCTACATCACATCTAGATAACCTACCCTAGTCTCTCAATAATACCCATCCTGGTTTGTGGCCACTTCTATCATATTAAGTTCCAAGTAGCAGATAAACAAGTAAACATATTCCCATTTCAAAACATAAATCCACTTGGCCACTAATTCAAATTTAATCCACCAGGAGGAAATATTAACAAAGATCAGTTTGACATCCCAATCCAAATCTCACACCGAAACATCACAAAATCAAACAACAATAGATCAGAGATATTTAAATCATCATTAACATCAACAATCATAAAGATCAACTTACATCCACGACACATACCCGACCTCTAGATTTCACCCCCTAGTTGGTCATCTAATCCCATATTCAAAACCACTACAACAACAGTAAATTTAACTTGCACAAACAATATACATCGTAAGAGAACATCGTAACACAAGAATTAACATGTCATAAGGTAAACCAAGACATAATGATCATATTAACAAGTAATTTTTCTCACACTAATTAATCCCACTAATTAGAATATCCACGTCTACCATAAAATGACCATATTGTTAACACTAATATTGCCTACTATAGCTTGATTAATGAGAATGTTTCTTAACTAATGGAAAGATTACTAATCTCGGATACACACTCCTAAGATACAATTAAAGGATAAAAGAATAAGTTTACTAGTAATAATGCTATAACACCTATTGATAACATTCCATTGCCAAGGCTAAATTGATTACCAAAAACCATAATGAATTAACTAATAAGATTAAAAATAAGGGTTATTAAAAACATTCACATATGGAACAAATATCCCAAATTCAAATTTAAATAATATCTCCAATTTATAATGCTCAAATTTTAAAACAATTAAAAACATTGCTTAGTGTTTAATAAAACATATCTTATTAATTCCTAATCAAATTTACAATTACCCACCCCTAACACCTAGCACCTAGGACCTACCTTCCACATCATCATGCAAAACAATATTAATAGGAGGAAAATAAAACATTTTAAAATTTCCCCTCAAAGGGGCTGTGAATTCAAGGAGTGGATGTGACTTGGGGTGGAACCCACCAAATCCCAATCTTGGTAGTGTCCTTATTTAGTTGTACTTGGTTAAGAACATGAACAGTTGTACTGATAGCTTCCCTCTAGTATGTATGAGCAACATTCTTTTGCAGCATCAGTGTTCTTCCATAGTCAATTATTGACCTATTCCTTCTTTTAGCAATCCCATTCTGTTGAGGTGTCCTCGGTGCAAAGACCTATCTTTTGATACCATGCTCAATACAGAAATTAGTAAATTCATCAGAGATAAATTCACCTCCTCTATCAAATCTTAAGCATTTCAATTCTTTACCAATCTCTTTTTCTACCTTTGCTTTGTACCATTTGAACATCTTAAATGCTTCATATTTTTCTTTTAAAAACATAACAGTCATCAGTTTAGTATAGTCATCAACAAAAGGAATAAAGTATCTATCACCATAATAACTCTGAGTTCTCATAGGACCACATAGGTCAGTATGAGCCAACTCAAGTATCTTATTTGTTGAATAGTCCTTTCTTTTGAAACTAGATTTAGTCATCTTACCTTTCTAACATTCATGACATATAGCATGATCCGGTTTTGACAAGTTAGGAAAACCTCTAACTCTTTTCCTCTTACTGATCTTGATCATGTTATCAAAATTCACATGGCATAACCTTTTATGCCATAGCCAAGCATCTTCATTTTTCATCATCAAGCAAGAAGATTCATCAGTATCTAGATAAAATAGATTACCTCTTGATTGTGCACCAGTTCCAACTAATCTTCCACCATCATCAAATATTTTCACTTTCTTGCTCTCAAAAGCAACTCGGTGACTTGAATTGTTTAGTTGTGCCACACTTAACAAATTATAGTTTAGTCCATCTATCCAATAAGTATTATCACATTTTATCCTATCATTTATCATCAAGGATTCTTTACCTCTTACCATATAGGGTGTGTCATTACCCATCTTAACATATCCTCCATCATATTCTTCAAGTTGATCAAATTTCTCTTCATCACTAGTCATGTGATGTGTAAAGCAATTGTTTATGATCCATGTATTGTTTTTGTTAACTTTAGAGATCATTGTTGTTTCTACATGTTTTTATTCTTCCTCTGAGTCATCTTTCATAGCAACAAATACAACTTCTATATCATCATTAGAATCAGATTCAGGTTCATTATCTTTGGCTATGTAACATACCTTTTTGCCTTTATCATTATTGTCTCGGTTGTCTCTGTTGTTTTGTCAATAGTCTCTATTGACTCTTCTCCCATAGCTTCCTTCATATCAGTCTTTGGATCTATCATCATCTTTCCTATGTGGACATCTAGTAGAAATGTGGCCAACCTCCTTACAATCAAAACATGCCAAAGGCAGCTTACCTCTATACCTTCCTTTACATTTGGGTAACCTTCTGGCCATAAGAGCTTCAATTTCATCAAGCTAATCATCGGTATTGCTATCACTATCATTATTCTTAATATTCCTACTAGACTTACCAATCTTCAAAGAAGACATGAAAGAAAACTCCATAGATGGAACAACACTATTGTCAAAGTTATTCAATTCAAAATTTGTAAGTTTACCAATCAGATTGTCAAGTGTAAGGACATTACGAGCTGCAGACCTTGTTTCATGAATAGAAGATATTTTGATTGCGTAACTGACAATAAGGTTCTAAGGACTTTTCTTACAATTGTCTCTTCACTAATAACTCCATCAGATTCTCTAATAGCATGTACTACCTCTTTCAATCTATTTGTGTATTGTACAATATTCTCACCTTCCTTCATCCTCATATCATTGAATCTGCCCCTTAAGCTTTCTTCCTGGCTCTTTTGACATTCACATCTCTAGTGTAAACTTGAGAAAGTTTATCCCACATGGCTTTTGCAGTAGTGTAGCTTTTAATATCTTCAAATTCGGCATTGATACAGGTAGCAGCAATCTCTATCATAGTAACATTGTGTTCATGTCTATCTCTCAGTTGATCAAGTGTCAGGGGACCAGTGGTCAGTTCTATGTAGCCATTCTCCATCTGTTCTAGTGGAGAATTCCCAATTCCAGATATGTGCAGCTTCATCTAGCTTTGCCATACTGTGAAGTTCTCTTTGTTCAGCTTTGGCACTTCCCTCTTATACATTTTAGATCTTTGTACTAAAGTCATTAAATTTTTTTTCTAAGAAACCAATGCTTTGATACCACTTGTTAGAATAAATAAGAGGGGGGTGAATCAATTATCTAGTGTCCCAATACAAAATGTATAATCCAAAAACAAATACTTAAAAATTTTGATACTCGGTAACTTGAAATACTCTATTGTCTGTGCTTTTACTGATTACCAGTCTAACACATATAGTAGTTACCAATCAAATCAAATATGCAACATGAAAATATGGCATCAAACAAATATCATAATCAATACATAACACAAGAGATTTAATGTGGAAACCTTGTGAAAGGAGAAACCAGCTGGGACCGGCAACCCAAAAATATTCACTCTTCTAAAGTGAGGTCAGTGAAGACCCCACCCTGTTAAAGGTTACAAACACACTACTAGGTGTGACCTTGTTAGAGGATTTTAGACCAACTGTTATCGTCCAACTAGCATTCACTATGGGGTTGACAGGATAACAATGTTCATTCTATGAATGATACATAAAAGACTTTCTTAGTCCACTCGGTTAAGAGATTTGACTATGTACAATGGTTAAATATGTAATAGTAGGTGATTTTCCTTAATACAAATTCAATTATAGATATACAGATCAATGTTAACCTCATACAAATATTTCTGATCAATGTAACACTTCTGATTCAACAATATATCAACTTACTGTCTGTCAGTAATTGCTCTCTGTCACTCGGTAATGCTCTGCAGTTGGGTTCTCTTTAACCTATATGATCAGAATGCATAAAAAAATTTTCATACGATAATCCTGCAGTTTTCTTTTTCTTCTGACACCTTTCATTGTGAAATCATCAGTCTCTTATATAAACATGTAAACCATTTTCTTTTTGTCCATCATATTTTGTCACTTAATCTCATTCACTGATTTTTCTACTTTAACCTTCCTCGGCTAATGTGTTAATAACATGTTTCAATCTACTCCATTAGATCTTCCATGAATTTTGTTAGCCGTCGATCTTTAGAATAAATATTTTCTGTTACACTGATTTCAAGGTACTTTCCAACTCATCAATCTTATGGGCTAAACTAGTCATTTAATTCTTTCTATTCTGCTCGGTTAACAATGAAATGTGTCGGTGAACACAAGCTCGATTGACATTGTGCTCGGTATACACTATACTCTGTCGGTGTATACTGAAATGCTTCATTAACCGACAACACTACTTTGTGTCTTTCAGCTCTTTTCCTCATCATAGATGAATGCAACATAATCAAGTCAATTGTTAGATTAGGTGAAATACTAATCTCCCAAGAACACCTGCATGCATAACCCTGTCACATGGAAGAAGCAAAGAACAGAAGTAAGAAAAATCTATGGAGGCGAAAAAGCCAGAGACATCTTATGGACATGTAAAGAGCAATTGTATTCCAAGATTATCTAAAAAGAATGTACAAAGGGTTCAACCATATAGGTGAACAATAAAACCCTAAAGCTATAAAGCAAAAAATAAAGCTAGGTTGCACATTATAATTAATAAATATATTAATTATAATGCACCTAAAAGATAGCTTAAGTAAATAGAGTAATAAATGACTTAATTAATTAAACCAAAATTATTTAATTAATAAGCATAAAGTATGATTACTCTAACACCCCCCCTTAAGCGTAGCTCAAGAGGGAAGCTAACCTAGCATAGCTATGAAAGCAGAAAATGGGTCCCGGTAACAAGGCCTGATCACATACCCAGTACAAGAAATAAACTAGATGAAGGAAATAAAGCCTCCAATCTAGGGAATGTCCCAAAGAAAGGAACAAGAAAGAGCATGAAGCTACAAACACTGTCAGAAGAAACTGCTAGAACCCCCACTGAAATAGTGCATGACCAGGTAGAGAAGACAAAGTCTGAAGAGCTGATCAATCGAAGAGGTGGCCTCCAAAAGGAGGAATGAATGAGTGTCTATATAGTAGATGATCCATCTCACTGAAATGCATAGGTGCCTAGCCACTACATCCGCCTAGTACATAGGAATAAAAATTGTATACGTAGATCACTCAATCGAACCAAGGAAGCAATAGAACCAATAGGTGAACCCCCCCCATAATGCTGAATAGGGAGAGGGGTGACAGGAACACTGAAATGCAATGCCAGAAATATCTGCAAGAAGAAGAATCAGGAACACCAATAGTGCAACAGAAGTACAAGCACAGGATAAAGGGCGGTGTCATAGACACACAGCATGGGCTAATGTCATGGAAGGTACACTCACTTGACAAAGGTGGATGAGCACAAAAGGAAAAACATCATAACCCCCCATGGCACTTTATAACTGAGTGCGAGTATAAACAAACACAAGGAGTACAAGATATGAGATATGCAAAAGTAGGCACTTTATCTCAGTGCATTTACAAGAAAAGGAATGCAACTAAAGAGAAGCATACAATGCTCAGAAGTCAGAAAGAAGAGTGAGCCAGAAGAACAGAAGAAGAGATCCCAGGACCTGTAGAACCCAAGTAATCTACCAGAGTGTGAAAGTGCAAAACTCAGAGGAGAGAAAACTTGGAGTAGAATCTAGATAAAAGTCCCCTGCAACTGAATAACTCATAGAACCAGCTTTCCAATGATATATGGTGAGCCCAAAAAAGAGTTCGAATGAGCGAGATATGGCTCCCGGAAGGCAAAAAATAAACATCACCTTTGATAGGAAAAAACACTATCAAAATAGCAGATCCAAGAACTCTAACCTCCATAATTGGAAAGAGTTCAGAAAGAGCTTTCCGATGATATAAAGAAGTCCAAAAAAGACCTTTGTATGCTCAAGATATTGCAAAAAAGGCCTAGTTACCCCTAAAAATAGAGCCCTAAAAAAACATGCAAGTTTTAAAAAAAAAAAATTAAAAAGCATGTCCGCTGACGTCATGTTAATGTCAGCAGAGGGCCTGGGGGCTGAATCAGTAAGCCCCTAGTCATATGGGGGACCAGGGGGCTGGTGCTAGGTGTTGGGGGCCAGGGGCTGGTCCCCCATAGAACCTAAGCCTAGCGGAAGGGGGGGCTGAGCTCGGGCGGAGCGCAACGGAGGGCCCGCGGGTGGTGGGGGTGGTAGCATTACTAGCGGTGGTGGTGGCTAGGCAGAGCGATGGATGGTGGTGGGGACCATGAGAGGGTGGAGGAGGGGCCACAGGAGGCACGGTCTGCGGTGGCACGGTGTAAGCGGTGGCGGCTCCGGCTGCGGGCATAGGAGCGCGGGAGCACGGGACTGTGGAGGCCGTGGTGGCGGTGGCCGTCGGGTGGCACCCGGGTGGCCGCTCGGTGGCTGCGCCAAAAACTAATTTTTTTTAAAAAAATTTGACAAAAAAATTGTCGTCTCGATTCACGTGCCAGGCCGTACGACCTGGTACCCAAAAATTTTTTTTTGTCTCAAATTGCAAAGGTGTCCAAAATGGACAAATTTTATATGGATTCTGGGGTTTTTGGGCCTTCTAGACGCAATGGTGGCATCCGTTTTTCCTCAAAATACCCCCAAAATTTATTTTTTCTTTTTTGCAGGCAAAAAAAAATAAAAAAATAACGTCCTGCAAAGAATACCAGAACTAAAATTTTTTGAAACCCTCTTGCTTCTGAATCACTTCAACAAGACACGAACAATGAGCAGCAAGATGGCTCTGATACCATGTTAGATTAGGTGAAATACTAATCTCCCAAGAACACCTGCATGCATAACCCTGTCACATGGAAGAAGCAAAGAACAGAAGCAAGAAAAATCTATGGAGGCCAAAAAGCCAGAGACATCTTATGGACATGAAAAGAGCAATTGTATTCCAAGATTATCTAAAAAGAATGTACAAAGGGTTCAACCATATAGGTGAACAATAAAACCCTAAAGCTATAAAGCAAAAAATAAAGCTAGGTTGCACATTATAATTAATAAATATATTAATTATAATGCACCTAAAAGATAGCTTAAGTAAATAGAGTAATAAATGACTTAATTAATTAAACCAAAGTGATTTAATTAATAAGCATAAAGTATGATTACTCTAACATCAATATCATAAGGTCATAGACTCATCAACAAGTTACTCAATGTATTCCTTATCCTCATCTAACATATACATCTTCCTCATGTAGATATTTATGTTCTTCATCTCTTTCACCTTTCTTTAGATGTTTCGGTATAGTAACTTACAAGGTAAGTGCTATCAAGCTAGTTGACATCAATGAAAACATAATACTGATTTAATCATATTACATGTCTAGTCAATTGACTTGGTGATCTTAAATTATAGATTCTTCAATTAGGTTCTAAATCAGTTGTAGTTCATCACACGACTAGCAGAGCTCTATGGTGGAGTGGTGGGATTGTTTTGGGATTAGTCTCACATTCTCTGTGGTGACTTCTATCAGGGTCATTTTATATGCTAAGCCACAAACACAAAAAAAGAAGTGATGTGCTGAGCTCAAAATGGCCTCGGGCATGGGTTGGCTTTGTCTCTATGATACATTTGGCAGAGGTCAGGGTCATCTACAAGGTCAGGGCAATTTTAGAATTCACTCACGTGGGTTTGTGTGTTGTTTATCAATGTTTAAACTAGGACTTTAGTCCCACATGCAACCAAGGATAGAGATTGGGGCCCTTTATCACTTAGAAATCAAAGAGACGAGCTGAGGAGGTTTTAGCTTTGGGCTCGACTTTGGCCTTGAGCTCGTTTTGCCTGCATGGTTGCTCGATTGGGTTAGGTAGATCTGATATGATGATGTAACTATGATGTTGACTTTTGATTGGCTTCTATGTGATGATGTCACCCACTAATTTGATGATGCCTAAGAATATTCTTTGAGCCATGGACCATACCAACCCCAAAAGAAAATTTTACAAAAAGAAAATTTTGAAAATAGAGCAGAATTTAAAAAAAAATTAAAAAATTCAAAATCATGGCATAGAGGTGGAGATCGGGCCGTACGGCTTGATTTGCAAAAAAAATTGCCTTGATTTGGACTTTTGCCAAATATGGGCAAGTTTATTTAGATTTTAATGGAAACAGCCTCCCAAACACAATGGTGAGGTTAGAT
Organism: Chamaecyparis obtusa; assembly: GCA_027943335.1. Classification (NCBI taxonomy): domain Eukaryota; kingdom Viridiplantae; phylum Streptophyta; class Pinopsida; order Cupressales; family Cupressaceae; genus Chamaecyparis; species Chamaecyparis obtusa. Next base: position 39,310 of record BSBK01010606.1, on the reverse strand, counting down.
CTACCCCAAAACACATCCACAACATGGTAGTCTTCAGATCTGAGATTTGGACCTTCAATGCTTGCACCAAGATCTCTCCAAATAGGCTAATAAAAATTCTCCAATGTCTCTAATATCATGTAAGAATTTGCAAATAGAAAAGATTGAACCAAGGATCTAGAGGATAAAGAAAAGAACAAATAAAAGAGAGATGATATAATGCAATGATTGATAATTGAATTGATCCAATGAATTTCCCTTATTCAGTGTACATAATAGGCCTCCTTATATAGGAAAGGTGATAAGAGAGAATGATAAGGAGTTGATAAGCTATCACCTATGCTAGGTGTAATCACATATCCACCAAATGTGGATCATCCTCTAGTATGCAATGAATTATGTGCAATAGGATTAGGATGATAATGTGATAAGAGCACTAAAGGTGAATCGCACAACTAAAGTGTAATTTCTCCTACACCATGCTCTTAATTAAGGTGCAAACTCCTAGGTTCCTCAATGTCAAACTATGATGCAATGCATTATCCTAAGTAAGATTAAGTAAAGTGTAATGATGAATATTTAAGTAGACCAACACCAAGAATTAAATATTGAAGAGGATTTGAAACATGTTGTTATTAAGAATATATTTGAAAAATACAACTGAAATCAGAGTTTTTTTATTAGCTATGGGTCATATAAAATGTCACTAATCAGGACTTGATAATTATCAGATTAAGAATGTCAATTTCTCTAGAGAATATAACTAGAAAGTTACTCTTACAACCCTATAATGAAGAAGGTTGTCAAGCATGATGAACGTTGAATATGGAGTGAAATTTATGAATGGTTTAGGTTAATAATACAATTATAATGGAGAAATTTGTCACAACTTCCCACAAGTTGATCTCTTTGTCACAATAACATCTAGATAGACTTAATAATCTATAACCCTAACCAACCCAGAGGCAATAATAATAATAATATGAAATAACAAGCATGGATCGCATAATTGTGTCCTTCTTCCTATAACATATGCTCTCAATTATTTCCATTCTCTTCTTGTAAAATCCATGGGGTATAAGTTAGGAATTATTAGAAATTATAGAACAATATCTATGGCACACTAGATAAATAATTAAATAACCAAAAATAGGACTCCAGAAGTGGAAGCCAAAATTCCCTACGTGTTAAATATTGACCTTATAATAAATCATAAATATAACATGTAGCTTCCTCTTAGCTATTCTAAGTCCCTGACTATTAAAATTTAAAACTATAGTTGGAAAATTGACCAGATACCAAATCATATAAAAGTTGAATCAAAAGAGTTCTGGAACTTGTTTAAGGCCTTATGAATATGTTGAAAGCTCTTATGTACTTTTAGTTGTTTAGATTTAATAAAACACGGAGTTTTATAACAGGGTATTCTAACAAAAAGATAATGTTTGTGAACAGGGTTTGATAAGAACCATACAAATATTTCCAATAAAAGGTGTTGATAAGATTACATTGGAGAGATTCAAATTCCCTGGTATGCATGTATGTAAATTGTGCCATCCATTTCAATGTGTTTGGTCGATCCTCTTCATTATATTATCATTGTCACCGCATCTATTTAACTAGGAGCACGATAGGTGGAATGTATTTTCGAATCCATCCCCTTGAATGGTTATCATGATCTCAGAATTAGAAGATGTACTTGTATAAAATGTTTCACATCATGTTTAGAGAGAGTGCAAGATGTGGAAGCATAGACAAGACACGTTCATAGGTGAACAGAAAGCACAATCATCGAAACTCACTTTCAAAGGAAGGGTTTTTTATTTTTATTATGAGAAACATAGAGAAAATTTGAAATGTATCCAATTAAAAGGTTGTGAAGCTATCATTTGGTAACATTTGATAAAATCCACTTTGTGCATATCCTACAAATCTTTCTTGTTTACAAGGTGTGGAAAGATATTCAAATCTTAAATTTGTAATTACGATAACACATTTGAGACTCTTTTTTCACAATCTTCAATTAGATGAAAATTTGAGATAATGGAAGATATGACAATTAGATTTATTTAAGAGAAAAATAAGATATGATTACTATATATATAAAATATGCAATGATATATCTTTACGTGTCTATTATATGAGGAAAATTTGATGAAAATAAGTGCCTTGAAAAAAATATATCTTGATATATTTTATATATACTAGAAACATAATAGAAAAAAGATACTATATATAATAATATAATATCATTGATCTTAATAAAATATATTATAATATTATTAAATTATATATAACTTTCTACTATTATACAATATTATTAATCTTTAATGAAATGTATTTAATAAAAAGGTATATTAATTATTTTGTATAATATATTATTTTAATAGTTATTAATAAAATATTATAATATCATATTTAATAATATTATGATATTATATTTAATAATGTTATAATATTATATTTAATAATGTTATAATATTCAATATCATTATCAAAGTAAATTACTAACATTAATTTGTTGGTTCATGGTCAATTAAAGCAATTATTGAGGAGGCCCGGATTAACATTAACTCCTTTAAGTAGGTTATCATTTCCCACAACTTCTGGGAGGCAAATGGTATGGTTGACGAGTTGGCTAACTTTATTATTAGGGCTAAGGACAGTGTGGCTTGGCATGATGGCAAGGATCTTGCCGTTGATTTGAAGGCTAAACTGACATTTGACATGATTCACAACAAAAGAGCTCATTTGGAGTATCTCAAAATGTTATGATGAAAAGACACAAGTTTTTTAATATGGTTAAAAGGATTACAGAAAGCTTTACCTTTCTTGAGATAACTGAGTGTAGACACGGGTATATTAGTGCAAATTTTAAAGCTGCCATCATTGTCTACATTTGTTTGCCTTCTGCTACTTCTGTTGAGGTCTCCTTCTATGAGGAAATTATGGGTGGTGGGTGTAATCACAGGCAGATGAAGGATTGCATGAAGTGGAAGAAAATGACAAAGGTATGGGAAAAACATAGAAAGGGTGGTCTCACGAAGTATATGGAACACCTTCATAGGTTCAAAGATGAAGCTATGACGGTGTTTGATGATTCTTGGAATGATGGTACTATGACTATTGGCAGTATTGATGAACTACAACTGATGAAATACCTGAATGACTTGAAGATCAATGATTAGAGATCACCGAGTACTAAAATGATATGTAAGATAATTGAATCAGTCATTATGTTGTCATTGACTTCAACTAGTTTTGACAGTACTTATCATGTTGGTTGCTAACAACTAAACATCTGGAAAGAGGAGAGAAGATGAAGAACTGAGATATCTACATAGAGAAAGATGGATATGATAGATGAGGATAAGGAATACCTTGGGTAAATTATTGATGATTCTATGACTTCATACTGTTGACTTGATTATGTTTCATTAATCTATTATGAAGTTGGAAGCAAAGTTGCACAAAGCAGTGTAGTCAGTAAATGAAGCACTTCAGTATACACTGAGCTAGTGTAGTGTATACCAAGCTTGTGTTCGCCAATGCATTTCTTTGTTAACCAAGTATGGATGAAAGTATTAAATACTTAGTTTAGCCAACATAAATTAATGAGCTAGAAATTGTTATGATTTCGAGATTAAGAATAAAGTTTTTTATGAGATCCACAACTCATAAAATTCAAAGAAGATCTAAAGGATGGAATTGAAACATGTTACTAACACAACCGCTGAGGAAGGTTTAAGAGGCAAAATCAATGAACGTGAATACATGACAAAATCTAATGGATAATAATAAAATGGTTTACTTGTCTATATAAGATATATGAGTTTCTTTATTGAAACATTCCAGAAGAAAGAAGACTACAGAGATTTTGTGTGAATACAGTTTCATGCATGCTTGATCAGACTGGTTGAAGGAGAACTAAACTATAGAGTTAATCGAGCGTCAGAGAGCTATTACTGAGGGACAGTAAGTTAATGAATGTTGAGAAAGTGAATTGATATATTGATTAGAGGATTTGTATGAGCTTAGAATAAGATCTAAACGTTTGCAAAATAAGTTGTATTGTAATCAAATCAACTATTGTTTCAGTCTAACCATTGATATAGAAAAATCTCTTAACCGAGTGGACTTAACCATCTTAAGTTATGCCCTATGTCATTCAATGAATGTACATTGTTATCCTATCAACCCCATAGTGAATGCGGGTTGAATGATAACTATTAGTCTTAAATCCTCTAACAAGGTCACACCCAATAGTGTGTTTTGTAACCTTTAATAGGGTTGGCTCTTCACCGAGCTCACTTCAGGAGAGTGAAAATTATTTTGGGTTACCAGTCCCAGGTGGTTTTTCCCTTAAGAGGGTTTGCACGTTAAATCATTATGTTATGTGTTTCTATGATGATTAATTTATTATCATACTTTTCATACTGCATATTTGATTTGGTTGGTAATCACTATGAGTTAATTAACTAGTAATCAATAAAGGCACAGACAGTTTGGTAGTTTTTGGTATCGAGCTACAAAATTTATTGAAACTGTTTAAATTTTTACATCTTTGTATTTGGGACTGTAGGATAACTGATCTAACTAATTCACTTCCCCTCTCATTTATTATAACAATTGGTATCAGAGAAAAGTTTCTTGGAACAAAGTTTTAAAGACTTCAGCAAAAAGATCACAAGATGTATAAGAGGGAGGTCTCGAAGCTAAACAAGGACACCTTTACAATATGGAAAAGCCAAATGAAACTCCACATATCTAGAATCGGAGATTCTTCCTTAGATCTACTTGAGAATGGCTACTTACAACCACCGATTGGTCCTTTGACTCTTGATCAACTGAAAGATCGACATGAACACAACATGACTATGATAGAGATTGATGCTACTCTATCTGATGTTGAATTTGAGGATGTCAAAGATTGCATTACTTCAAAGGAAATGTGGGACAAACTTGCTCAATTCTATGGTAGTGATCTTAATGTCAAAAGAACCTGAGCTGAAATCCTAAGAGGCAGGTTTGACGATATGAAAATGAAAGAAGGAGAAAACAATATAAAAAACAAATAAAGGAGGTAGTCAATGCTATCAGAGGATCTGGTGTTGTCATTGATGAAGATATAGTGGTAAGAAAAATTCTAAGAACCTGGTTTCCTACTTATGCAATCAGAATATATGCTATACATGAAATGATGTCTGCACCTGGTAATACTCTTACTCTTGATAGTTTGATTGGTAAGCTAACAAATTTTGAGTTGAACAATTTTGATAATAGTCTTGTACCGTCTATTGAGTCTTCTTTCATGTCTTCTCTGAAGATCAGTAAATCTAGCAGTAGACATAATATGAATGGCAGTGACAGTAATACTGATGATGAGCTTGATGAACTTGAAGCTCTTATGGCCCAAAGATTACCTAAAGGTAAAGGTAGATATAAGGGTAAATTGCATTTAGCATTTTTTAACTATAAATAAGTTGGCCATATTGCTGCTAGATGCCCAAATAGGAAAGAAGAAGATAGAAACAAAGATTGATCTGGTGAAGGAAGCTATGGAAGGAGAAATAATAGAATTTATCGACACTACAATAGAGACAACTAAGATCACTGAGATAAGGGAAAAAAGATATGTTACTTTGCTAAGGAAAATGATACTGATATTGACACAAATGATGATGTTGAAGTAGTATTTATTGCTATGAAAGATGATTCCGAGGAAGAAGAAAGGTATGTATAAACAACACTCATTTCTAAGGTTAGTAAAAAAGATGCATGGATCATTGATAGTGACTGTACACATCACATGACTAGTGATGAAGATAAGTTTGATCATCTTGAGAATTTGATGCAGGAGCATCCTGGGTGTAAGAGCAATCTTGCATCACCCAAAAAAAAATTTATGTTTTTATATTCAATAAGGGCTATTTTGTGCAGAGCTGCTATTTATGGAAAGTTACTATTTTTAGTAATTTTTGTATGTGCTCAGAATGATCTGATTTCTTTCTTGGAGGTTCATTTTGGTCATAGAAGTAAGCCAGTAAAGTTTCATTGCCAGATCAATTGTATATTGGAAGATATTGAAGATTTTCGGTATTGGCAGTAGGGTACAGAAACTTTGAACTCAGTTTTGAAGGCTTTAGAGGCCCCGGATGAGGTCAAAAATTTGGGTGACAAGCGCTTGCGCCAGTCAAGCCTGTAGAGCGCTTCGTGGCATTTCCAAAATGGGGTTATAATAGCCGATCGGGTCAACTGGTGATGACTTATGGTTTTCGGAAGTTGGGCCACCTGAAATGGCGGAAAATAATTTTCTTCAAAATTTCCGTTCGGGTTTCAAAGATTATCTTGAGCCAACTATGATGTAATAAAATGTAAAATAAAATAATTCTAAGTTTGGTCGGCCTTATTGGCTAAATTTTTGGAACCTTTTCGGGCTGTGGAAATTGCCTATATAAGGAATGTTGTATTATTGTCTTAGGCAGTTCTGAATAGTTCTGGGTAGTAGATCTGGGTATTGATTCAAGGATTTTTCCTATAGAATATTGTAAGGGAATGCCCATGTGACTTTGCATATTGTAATTCTGAAAGTTTGTAATTCCACATTTGTGGAGATAATAAGAAGCCAATTTTCTATTCTTGCATATTATTGTTGTGGTTTCTCTATTTCTGTTATGTGTTTGCAGTACTAAGGGGAGCACCCTTCATCAGAATTATAATGGTAGATCAGTAAGAATAGGTAATGATATACCTTGCATGGTTAAAGGAAAAGGATCTTTATTGATAAATGATCAAATCAAATGTGATAATGCTTATTGTGTAAAATGACTGAATTACAATTTGGTAAGTGTGGCATAGCTTAACAACTCAGGTCACCAAGTAGATTTTGAAAGCAAGAAGGTGAAGATCTATAATGAAAATAGAAAGCTTGTCAAAACAGGAGGACAATCAAAAGGTAACTTATTTTATCTTGACAATGCTGAAACTTCTTGTTTGCTAGTTAAAAATGAAGATGCATGGTTGTGGCATAAAAGGTTATGTCATGTAAATTTTGATAACATGATTAAGATTAGTAGAAAGAAAAAGGTTAGAGGACTTCCTAGCCTAACTAAACCGGATCATGTTATGTGTCATCAATGTCAGTCGAAAGGGAAGATGACAAAATCTAGTTTTAAGAGTAAAGACTATTCAACAAAAAGAATCTTGGAGTTAGTTCACACTGACCTATGTGGTCCCATTAGAACTCAGAGCTACTATGGAGATAGATATTTTATTCTATTTTTTTATTATTACACTAGATTGATGACTGTTATGTTTTTAAAGGATAAATTTGAGGCATTTAAGATGTGTAAATGGTATAAAGCTAAAGCTGAGAAAGAAATTGGAAAGGAACTAAAATGTTTGAGATTTGATAGAGGTGGTGAGTTTATTTCTAATGAATTTACTAACTATTGTAATGAGCATGGCATAAAAAGATAGGTTTTTGCACTAAGAACACCACAATAGAATGGGATTGCTGAAAGGAGAAAAAGATCAATTATGGATTGTGCAAGGACATTGATGATAGAAAAGAATGTTGCACAAGTATACTAGAGAGAGGTAGTTAGCATAGTTGTATATGTTCTAACCGAGTATAATTGAAGAAAGACACAAAAAAACACCCTATGAGTTATGGTTTGGTTACACACTAAGTGTAAGTTACTTCAAAATTTTTGGTAGCAAATGTTTTATTCTAAAAGATGATAGGAACAAGAAATTTGACTCCAAAGGGGATGAGAGAATGTTTCTTGGATATTCTACTAAAAGAAAAGATTACAAGTGTCTGAATAAGGTTACTAATAAGATGATTGAAAGTGCTAATGTCAGAGTTCATGAATTTGATGATAAAAATAGTGAAGAAAGCACTAAGGAGCTGAAAGACTATGGTAGATTCACTTAAATTGAGCATCCAGAGTACCAACCGAAGCCACAGGCTGGGTCGACTGAGCATCAGGAAAACAACACTGAGGAACAACAAAGGGAAACTAAGGATCAGGAAGAAGCTACCGAGCAAGGAAATGAACTTGAACAAAATGAATAACAAAGAAGAGATCAAGTGCTGGCAAGATTTGTCAGAAGACATCATCTTGAGAACCAAATCATTCGAGACAAGCAAGTTGGCATGCTGACTAGAAGTAAGTTAGGACAAAACACATGCTTAGTTTGTAAGTTTGAACCAAAGAATGTTAAGGTTGCACTTGAAAATGATGAAAGGATAAATGCTATGAATGAAGAGATAGAACAAATTGAGAAAAATAAGACATGGACCTTAGTACCTAGACCAAAAGATAAGAATGTTATCGGTACTAAATGGATTTTCAGAAACAAGCTGAATGAAAATGGAGAGGTTACAAGAAACAAAGCTAGACCTTTTTGTTAGGGATATGGACACGAAGAAGGTATTGATTATGGTGAGAATTTTACACCTGTTGCTAGACTAGAAGGAGTTTGCATGTTACTTGCATATGCTGCACATAAGAACTTTAAGGTCTATCAAAAGTTTGTTAAGCCTACTTTTCTAAATGGAATACTAGAAGAGTAGGTCTACATAGAACAACCAAAAGGGTTTGTTGATCCAAATAAAAAATACATGGTATGTAGACTACACAAAGCTTTATATAGATTAAAACAAGCACCAAGAGCATGGTTTGAAAGGTTGCATACTTATCATTTAAGTATTGGTTTTGTAAGAACTAGTGAAAATAACAATTTGGACATGAAAGGAGGATCTGATGATACTATTTTGATTGCTAAAATATTTGTGGATGATATAATTTTTGGAGGATAAGATCATATCTGTAAATATTTTTCTGATGAGATGAGAAAAGAATTTGAAATGTCAATGTTTGGAGAGATTAAATTGCTTCTAGACTTGCAGGTGATTCAGCAAAATGATGGAATTTTCATCACACAATCAAAGTACATAAAGGAAGTATTGAGAACATTTTGAATTGAAGATGCTAAACCAATTAGAACACCAATGGTCACAGGCTGAAAATTAACAAAAGATGATGAATCTACAGAGGTAAACCAAACATTGTACTAATCTACGATTGGTAAACTGATGTATGTAGTACACAGTAGGCTAGATATTGCACATGCAGTGGGGATTGTGGCTAGATCTTTTTCCAATCCAAAGGATTCACATATGGTTGCAACAAAATGAATCCTAAGATACCTGGAGAAGACATAGGACTATGGATTATGGTATTCTAAGGAAGGAAAATTTTAACTAAGAGTCTACACCGACACATATTGGACTGGAAATGTAGATCACCGAAAGAGCACTGTAACTGAAGGAGCATTTTTCTTTGGTGAAAGACTTGTTACTTGGACAAGTAAGAAAAAACCTTTTATTTCTTAGTCTACTACCGAAGCAGAGTGTGCTTCTATTGTTACAATCTATTCAAACATTTCTTATATCAAACAAGTGTTGTAAGGGATGAATGAGGTAATCATTGAGCTGGTGATTATATATTGTGACAACACTAGTGCAATAAATATCTCTAAGAATCCTGTAATGCATTCAAAGACAAAGCATATTTATATTAAGTATCACTACTTAAGAGAACAAGTATAGGAGAAGCAAGTCAAATTGGAATATGTTACATCGAAGGAGTAACTTGCTGATATTTTTACCAAGCCTCTACCAAAGGACAGTTTTGAATACTTGAGGACTAGACTTGGGGTTAGTCCCCTATCTACCAGTCACTAATGTGATCTGGAGGTTGTATCAGCCTAATCTTATCAGAAGATCATTCATGTTGATGAAACATAGCTCACACGGCTTATTTCTAAGGTTGTGAAAGATTTGAGGACCCAGAGCAGAGAAGTGACTTATCAATATCCCAAGATACATTGTCTACACCAAACACTAGAAAGTTATTTGGCTATTACATAGCTGTATGTTTTATGTTTTTCTTTGGAATTGTTTTCCAAGGGAGAGATAAAAAATATGATAAATAGAGAGATCATGAAACAGCTATCTGAGGGAGAGATAATCTGAGAATGTCGGGCAGAGATCAAATCTTTAGAGGAAAGTTTGTACACTTGTAATGTTGTTATGTAACGTAGTGGTTAGACATATTAAATGTCAAGCTAGGGAGAGCTTACTGAACTACAACATTTACTTACATAGTTATGGAATACATGTTTGGTATGTGTATGGTATTTTTCATATTGCTTGCATTGCCATCAATGCCAAAGGGAGAGATTGATGAACTAAAACTGATTAAATACCTGAATGACTTAAAGATCAATGATTAGAGATCACCAAGTACTAAAATGATATGTAAGATAATTGAATCAGTCATTATGTTGTCATTGATGACAACTAGTTTTGACAGTACTTATCATGTTGGTTGAAAACATCTAAACATCTGGAAAGAGGAGAGAAAAGATGAAGAACTGAGATATATACATAGATAAAGATGGATATGATAGATGAGGATAAGGAATACCTTGGGTAACTTATTGATGATTCTATGACTTCATACTATTCACTTGATTATGTTGCATTAATCTATTATGAAGTTGGAAGCCAAATTGCACAAGGTAGTGTGGTCGGTAAATGAAGCACTTCAATATACACTGAGCTAATGTGGTGTATACTAAGTGATAGTATTAACTAAGCTTGTGTTCACCAATGCATTTCTTTGTTAACCAAGTATGGATGAAAGTATTAAATGCTTAGTTTAGCTGACATAAATTGATAGGGTAGAAATTGTTATGATTTCAAGGTTAAGGATAAAGTTTTTTATGAGATCTATGGCTGAAAAAATTCAAAGAAGATCTAAAAGATGGAATTGAAATGTGATAGTTATACAACTGTTGAGGAAGGTTTAACAGGAAAAATCAAAGAAGGAGAATAAGTGACAAAATTTGACGGATGATAATAAAATGGTTTACTTGTCTATATAAGAGATATGAGTTTCTTTATTGAAACATGCCGGAAGAAAGAAGACTGAAGAGATTTCTCATGAATTCAGTTTCATCCATGCTTGACCAAACTAGTTGAAGGAAAACCAAACTACAAAGTCAACTGATCATCAGAGAGCTATTACCGAGGGACAGTAAGTTAATGAATGTTGAGAAAGTGAATTGATATATTGATCAGAGCATTTGTATGGGCTTAGAATAAGATCTGAACATCTGCAAAATAAGTTGTATTGTAATCAGATCAAATACTATTTCAGTTTAACCATTGATACAGAAAAATCTCTTAACCGATTAGACTTAACCACCTTAAGTTATGTCCTATGTCATTCAATGAATGTACATTGTTATCCTATCAACCCCATAGTGAAGGCTAGTTGAACAATAATTGTTAGTCTTAAGTCCTCTAACAAGGTCGCACCTAAAAATGTTCTTTGTAACCTTTAACAAGGTTGGCTCTTCACTGAGCTCACTTCAGAAGAGTGAAAATTATTTTGGGTTACCAGTCCCAAGTATTTTTTCCCTTAGCAGGTTTTCCACATTAAATCATTGTGTTATGTGTTTCTGTGATGATTGCTTTATTGTCATACTTTTCATACTACATATTTGATTTGGTCGGTAATCGCTATGAGTTAATTAACTGGTAATCAGTAAAGGCACATATAGTTTAGTATTTTTTTGTACTAAGCTGTTGAATTTGTTGAAATTGTTTAAAGTTTTAAATCTTTGTATATGGGATTGTAGGATAACTGATCTAATTGATTCACCCCCCCTCTCAATTATTCTAACAGGTATGACTATGAGAATCACTGAAGAGATTATCACAAAGGTGTCCAAGCTGATCTTTAAGGGTATGAAATTATATAGAGACAAGAAAGTATCACAAAGGCTATCTAGCGCTTCCCCAAAACAAGGTTGAGGCGGTGAGCCTGGTGAAAGACTCCAATGGCTGCTATGATATTGACGCCTTCAAGGAGATTTGGGGGAAGGTTATGACCGCTATCATGGAGTACATCACTCTAGATTGTAGGTATAAGCATGCTCACTCTTACCATTTTTTATTGTTTTTTCAGTTCAAACACAAGATTACGGTTTCGCTACCTTTTTTCTTCTTTGATCTCTTTGCCTCAGTATAATTGACAGTAGGAAGAAAGAGAACAAGCCCATTCTGCATGAGGGTCTTATTCTGCTTATTGTGGAATGTATCAAGCAAATGGCCATTAGTAGCACTTTTATCACCTTGCCCAAAGCCTCTAGCTCTACCAAGGCTTTGGCTAAACATATTAGGGATGGGGTTTGTAAAGAGGAGATGTTTGTCGGTAACAAATTAAAACTAGAAAAGAAAGCTGGTATGGAGACATATTCTACTGGTGAAAGTGTCAATGGCTTTGCTACCACTATTAATTTGTCTGAGGAAGAAAGTAATGTCTCTCTGTCGATTTCGACCAGCACCTCTAGTGATAATGAGAACAAGGAGGAGGAGGCTGTTGAAGCCATAAACATTGGGAATAATTTTGTGGCCACTAATAAAGATAAGGATGATAATAAAGAGGAGGATGTGGGAGCTCAGTTGGTCCCTATTTTGGTTAATTATGAGAGCTGTGAGGAACATAATGTTCCAATTTCCCCCAAGTTGGAAGTGGTTAAGGAAGTATAGTCAAAGAAGTTGGAGGAAACCCCTGTTGCCGAGAAGGTAAATGTTCGATCTTCCTCTCAAAATATCCCCTTTATCAAAACTGTGGATATGCAAGAATGAAATGTTCAACTTCTTAAAGAAGAGATGGATGATAAAATTAATCCCCTTTCAGTGTCCTGTAGACTACGAAGGCGAAGTCCATGTACTCCTTTCACCTGATGAAATGAGTCTTTCAAGAAATGAAAAGTCTTAATTTGAAATTCTACTCTCTATCAACAAAGGTTGATTCCCTGTAAGAGAATTTGGTGACTGGTTCAAAGGGGTTGGAGGGAAATAAGGACAATGTTGGGGAGAAGAACATGTAGGATATGCAAGTTAAGATTGATAATCTAGAGAACATGTTGAAGAAGCACATGTTGGATAACAACCAGCTCCTAGGGTCAGCTATGGAGTGTTTCATGCTAATCAAAGTGGAGCTAGATTTTGGTTCCCCTACCAAGAAGCCTGATGATGACAATGAGGATGCGGGTGATGAGGGTCTTGGCAAATGCACTTAGTCAGCTAAAAGGAAAAAGATCTAGGATAGGATCCTCGAGCTTTCTGACTTCAATGCAGCCATCACAAAGATTTCAGAGGCGAAGAAAGAAGCAGAGAAAACTCATATGAATTTTTCCTAGGTTCTCCTACCCCCTGTCTGGGTGCTTCTTTGTTTTTAGGTTTTATAGGCTGCTGGTGGGGTTTCTAGTTTTTAGTTTTTTGCTTTTTTTGCTAGTTCTAGGTCTGGTAGACTGGTTCCTAGTCGTGTTTCTTTTCAAAAAACTCAATGCTTTAATCTTTTGTGCTTGAATTGTAACGGGTTTCAGATTCCCCCAAAACCTATTTTTTCCTATGATCAAAAACATTAAATTGTTGGTATTTAGGTTTAGAATTATAATTAGGGTTTTGATACAATTACAATTAATGTTAGGGTTAGAATTACAATTGAAAATACAAATCAGATTTAAATTAGTATTAGGGTTAATTTTAGGTTATGATTAAGGGTTTTGTAAGAATTACACTTTGATATAGAAATACACTTAAATATTACATGAATTAGAGTTAAGGTTAGAATTAGGATTGGTTTAGATTTAGGGTTGCAGTTAGGGTAATTGCAAGAGTTTGGGTTGTAGTAGAATTTTTTTTTCTACTAGGATTATGTCTATTGTTGGAGATAGAATTATGATTATGGTTATAGTTATGGTTACATTTCATTTAGGGTTAGTATAAGTTTTACAATTACGCTTATATTTAGGGTTATAGTGAGCTTTAGTAGTATAATTATAGTTATTATTTAAGATAGAATAAGAAATAGAATTGCAGTTAGGATTATGATAAAAAATAGAGTTGCAATGAAGAAATTAGATGAATTAGGGTTAGGATTAGATTTAATGTTAGAGATATTTTTAGATTTAGAATTAGTGATAGGGTTACTTTTAGGGGTAAAATTAAGGGTGAACTTAAACCTTTGGGTTACAAACTCTTGGACTCGAACAAGAATTCTAAGAGCCCAAATTTTTTCTTCTTGGACATTGTATGGTTAATGATCATAAATTTAATATGTTGACTTGAAAAGAAAATTTCACATTCATTTTTTAGAAGTATGCCTTCTAAAGTCTATTCGAACCAAAATAGCCTTCCATGTTGCTCCTATTGCTTAAGAGACAAATACAAATGCTATTTGAGAATTTTATAAATACTCCAAGAATAACTTCCCTTATTAATGAATCTTTAACAATGGCTCTTCATTTACTTAACTTTTTTCATTCATTCCAACTTATTTACTCTAAAGCCTATAATACTATTATTACTCTACTTATAAAACAATTTTTTTTCAAGGAAGGGAAAATAAAATCCTTTAATCTCACAACAGAGAAATCAATGTAATTCAAGTTCAAAATATCACATACTATGAGATAAAATCCTCAAATATTACCAATTTTCTAGCCTTGCAAACATAAGATCTCATACATTTGAAACATATTCAATGTCTATTAAAACTCAACCATGATTAGGGCCAAAACCATTTTATTGAAAAAAAAAAAGTTTTCGAGAATGTAGGATTTGTAGAGATGGGCAAGGGTGAACTAGGAGGAGTGGGAGCGGGAGGATTTTCAAATTTGAAGGTGGGCGGGATCTCTAGGTTATAGGCTACGGGATCCTTTGGCATTGGTTTCCCTACAGAGGTAAGGATGCTGGGGTGGGGGATGGGATTCCTCCCTCATCTCCCACAGTCACGAAGACCCAGACATGTGATTAGAATGGAATAGACTTCAACCACCAGTGGTCAACTCTCTTCAGAGTAAAACCCATAGGCAAGTCCTCTTTCCCCTCTATTATGGATTTATCTGATAAGGAAAAAGGAAAATTTTCCATAGAGATTCCTGATGAGCTGGTTGATCACAACATAGCATCTATGGGCCTTACTCTTGTTGGAAAATTTGTGGGGTCTAGACGTAACATAGATATTTTTGGGATTTTTTCTAAGAGGAAATGGGATCTAAAGGGTCAAGTCCAAGTCACAGCCATGGCTAAAGGATTTCTATCTTTTGAGTTTTCATGTAAGCAAGACTTGGACAAAATCCTTTGTGCTAGTCCCTAGGATATATGAAAGACAACCCTAGTGTTCCAAAAGTGGAGACCAAAGCTTGATCTCAATGACTCTTTCTTTGTCCAAGCCTCGATGTGGGTTAGATTCATTGAACTTCCTCTAGAGTTTTGGTACGAATATGTTTTCAATGGTATCACCAATTCCTTTGGTACCCTGCTATAGATAGACCCCGTGATAGTGGCAAGGAGCCACCTAACCTATGTTAGGATTTGCATAGGGGTGGAAGAGGGTCAAGACATGCCAAAAACTATAGAACTTTGATCAAACTAGGAAGACATGTGCAGAAATTGGATTATGAAAATGTCCCTTTTGCTTGTTTCCACTGCAAGAAAGCTAGATGAAAAGCAAAAGCATGCCCAATGTTCCAAAACTTAGAGAAAGAAAGGAAAGAAAATATTGTTCAAAGAAAGATAAAGTTAGGAAACCAAAATAGAAGTGATAAGGCAGGCCAATCAAATGAGATCACCAAACCTCAGGAGGGTACAGAGGACAACAATAAAAGAGTGTGGAAAAAAAAGGAACAACTAGAGATATCTTCTAAGACCCCTGAAACCAGGGCTGAAAAGGAAAAATATGATGAGGGGGAGTCAACAAGACAACAGAAAGATCTCGAAGACCAGGATAGCCAACAAATAGTAAATATAGTTCTGAGAGAGGAGCTCCCCTCCTTAGAAGGCATAGGCCTAGAAGTCAACATACAACAAGATACCATGGAAGAAACCAAGGAAGATGGCTTGGTGGAAGGAGGTGACTCGTGCCCTGGGTCGATCTTCATCTCTATTGTTCTAGATTCCCTTGAATCATTGCTGGAAGAATGCTTCTTCAATCTAAAAAGGGACAAGTCAATATGTACCCCATCTCTAGAATCCTACCCTCATCCTAAGAAGTAGGACTCAAATAAAGTCTTACAAATGGAAGAACTATTGGTCTCTATCTCCCCTAGGCAGCTAACAAAGATGGAAGAGCTCTTTGTGAAATACAAAGATGTAAAGGAGGGCATATCCAAGACTCAAAACAAGAAGAGACCCAATACCAAAGATCCCTCTTCGGTTTCCCCTATAGCAACTAGGAGCAGAAACAAAGCTGAGGTAAGGGCTAAAGAAAAAACTCCAGGAAGAAAGAGAGCAAGTCAGATCAAGCAAGAAGAAGCTAGTAAGAACATTGCGGATGGAACTCAGAAAACCATCCAGGTGGCCTATACCTCCAATAAGAAATGAAGGTTACTTCATGGATCCCTTGTGGAATTAGCTCACACAAGAAGGAAGTTATTAGGAACATGCAAATGGAACATAGAATTCAATTTTTTTTAACCTAGGAAGCTATAATGCAGATGCAAAAGTTAGCGAGAACCAACTTTTGGTTCACCACTTATCTTAAAGCTGAAATCATCTCTAAGGAAGGAAAGGCCAAGGATTTGGCTCAGGAGAAAAGACAAAACAATATAGGGATAGTTCTTCCAGCTGGATGGTCCAAATCCAATTATAATGGAACGATCAAAGAGAACCTAGGCCAGATGGGTAGTGGTGGAACCATCTTTCGATTCGGTTTCCTTGCAATCATCTATCCTGCCTCTAAAACAAGGGTCATTTATTCTTGGTTGGAAGCTGATTCTTTAAATTTCACCACTAATGTGAACACGTTCGATGATTCATGGGCCATCCTTGTAGCGGTCCACAGTCATCATGTGTCCTGGACTACCAACAGGGTTGTTGGAGAGATCACCAATGAGGCTGTTAGTAAGGAAGCTAAGTTGACCTGGCACCATGCTGAAGATCTCTCAGGTGATGTGAAGGATTTACCTGATGGGGAAGACCCCAAAGTACAAAGGGAATAATTAAAGATAATTATGAAAGAAAAGGGGATTTTTGGAGGTTTCATTACAATAATGACAAGCACTAGAGGCATAGCAAGGTTATTTACTATGCGTCCCCTCTGCATGCTTTCTGTGCTTCCCTTCCCAAGAACTATAATTACCTTCAAAGGAAAAATTCTAGAAAGCCTAGATCAAAAGATGATATAAAGATGGAAAGCATTAAGGTTTTGCATCACCAGAGAGAAGCCAGAATGCAGAAAATAGCCATGGTTGGGGAAAGACATAGAAGGGAGCTGAAGAATGATAGCAAGAAGTGGAAGAATTGCACTAAAGTCTCGAATTCCCTGCAAAAAGGGGAAATCACCACCTTTATAGAAAGAATCTATGGTTGCAAGAAGGAAATCACCAACATCTTTGTTAAAATATGGAATGAAGGTAAGGTGGAAATTGAGGGAAAGTCCTTCATTGTCATGGAGGAGGTGATTTCCTTGGTCACTGGCATTCCCATTGTTGGGAAAATTTTTTACAGAGATCATAAAATTTTTGATAATGTTGTTAATGATTTTATTATAGATGACAATGAGTTGAAGGCAATAGTCAAGAAGGGCACTCACTATCAGCCCATAGGTTTGAAAATGTTGTGGCAATTCATCCTCAAGGCCCTCATTTCATACCTCACTCTGGATACTAGGTTTGATAGAATTCGTACCTACCATTTTGTCTTGCTAAATCACTTTAGGCATGGAAAGAAGATTTCAATTCCATTTTATCTCTATTCCTCCATAAATGAGAATATCAATGGCTTTAGAGAAAAGAACATTGCTAACCCTGCTCTGAATGAAGGCTTGCTTCTGTTAATTTATGAAATTTTCAAAACCCAAATTTTGGGTAAGGAAATCACAGAGGCCAAAGCTAATAATGAAGATTCTAGGTCAGACTATGTCCCATCAGGAAATAGTGAGGTAAAATACTCTGAGGATAGTGAGGATAGCAAGGAAGAATAGAAAAAAAATAAAAAAGGGTCCTCATCCAAGAAGTGACCATCGAGCTCAGTCAAAATTGAAAAAGCTCTAAAAAAGCAAGACAGAAAGGAGATTACCTCAGATGAGGAATATAAAAACAATGAGGAAGACATGAATACAAATAATGAGGTGGGAAAATCTGATAAGGAAGCCACTAAAATGATGGAACAGGTCACAGGGGAAAACCCCAACTCTATGAGGGATTGCTCATGTTAGTTCTCTGTTGATCTTAGGATCAGCGAAGATAACTCCCCCCTTCTTAAGCCCCCATCTAGAACCAGCAATGAGGCTCAAGATCCTATTCCTAAGGATCCCAAAGATGATCAAGGTAACCCCTCCATTCAGTCTCCAATTACACTTGAGATCTCAGAAGAGAATTCCAGAGGTGAATACCAAAGTCAAGATTTTGGAAAAGGGAAAAAGGTATGGAGGAACTTCAATATCAATACAATGTGCATGGGGATCATAAGGGAGGCTATTTATCCTCAAATCCTAGAGGATATTGATGGCAAAGTCCACAAAGAGGAGTTGATTGATCCCACTTTGGTGGTTCTTAGTGATAAAGCCAGGGAAATGGAGATGGACTTCCTTAACAACACTAAGAATATCATGCTGGATCAGTTCAAGTCCTTCAAATGGCTCTCTATGAAATCAAAGATCTCAAAGAGAAAATATAGAGCTCTGATGGTAAGGATCACAACACTACCGATAGAAAGCAAAGCTTGGAGGAAAGGGTTGAACACCTGGAATAAAAAATAATCAGTCTTGAGGAAATCCTAAAGGGTATCGCTGAACAAAACTATAAAATTCTTAAAGCATCCAATGACCACATTAAGCTACTTATCAACAAAATGGAAGAAAAAATAGACAACAGGGATGAACAGATTACTATTAAGGAAGAAAAGAAGAAGCCTAGCGAGGGTCCAGGAAAAAGAACCAGAGCGAGTGCAAAGAAAAACATGGATGAAGATGGTTCCAAATGATCTCAAGACATTCAAAGAGTTAAAGAGGCAACAAAGAAAATAGAGGTCCTTGAACTTAATGCAGTCGCCATGCTCAGGACCTTGGCCTAATCCGGTGCCTGTCTCTTTTTTCCTTTGTTTTTGTGCTTTGTTTTTGTGCTTCCTTTTCTATGGTTTTTTCTTGGTTGGCCTTTCTTTGGTCTGTCTCTTAGTTTTGATGCTTTAGCTCTATTCTGAACTTGTTATTGCTACTTTTATTCTTGTTGTGGGTTCAGGCACCTTGTCAAACCTATTTTAATTAATCAAAACTGTAAGATCTCATACGAATACAATAAAATTATATAGATGATATGTCAAGTAACAACTATACAAAAGAAAACAATTAAGATGTAAATAAATAATCTCCCACATATTATTCTTTAGTCATGATCTACTATAAAACATAGGTCAATGAGTTTGACAAAAAACTAAAAAAGTTGAATCTTGGTAGCAATATCACAATTTGACTTGTGGAAAATATCTCCTTATTATCTATGACTATTCTGTCAATTCTTCTCTTTTATCTACAAGAATAGTCCTTGTATGAGCTTAATTAACTTCTTTCCTATTTGCAATCTATTATTTCAAGCAATGAAATTAACTTAAGAGGTCAATCCTTTTCACTAATAAAATAGGCTAATGCAATTTAGCAACTACATCAGTTCATATTGTCTTCATTGTGTAGGCTTTTGCGTAAAAGGAAAAATTTAAACTTTATTTACTAGAGAATGCTAAAGGTGGAGAAGACTAAAAAGGAAAGGATATAGACATGGTAAACCAAAGTCACTTCCATGAATTCTTACCTTGTTCAGATTTTTTCTGTTTTATTATTAGAGATCAAGGGCTCACCTACAAAATAATATGTAGCATGGGATATCTCTAAATAAAATGGTTTACATTATCAGGTTTTAGTAGCATCTACAAGTCTTATAATATTTAGCATGGGTTATTTCAATCCCTGCAAAAATGATTATCGAATTTTTGTAGCATCTACAAAAGGAACATCTAAAAGGCGTATACCATTTACCAAGGACATGTGAATCTTTAAAATTTGCACCTCCTTAATAGTGCATCCTTATTTCAAGTATGTAATTGTTCATACTTTTGCAAGTAACCCTAAAATAAATAAACGACATAAATGTTCTAATGATGACCTTTTTTAAGAAAGTTTAAAAAGGATTAATATAACATCAAAACATGAATGTGTCTACCTCATAGTAATTTTTAGTGGCTAATATTCGCCAATTCGCTAATTTTGGAGATTTGAGAATCCAAATTTGGCTAATAATTCAAGATTTAAGGCAACCTAAATCACCACATTCTTACAAAATTTTGATTGAGAAATATTTAAATCGCCAAATAATTTATTTTATAAAAAGCTTGAACTCAAAGATTCACCACAATATTCGATACATGATTAGATTTGATTCACCCGATTTTTAAAAGTTATTGTAGAAATTTATATTAATTCTCCAATAATATATCATGATTATTAGTTATTGTAGGGATCTATCACCAACTTTTAGTTGCCATTACTGACTTAAAGTATAATCTAGTGACCCTAATTATATTCTATGAGGTAAAAATGTTACTATTTGGTTTGTAATGCTTATGGGAGCTAAAATCTCTTTCGGATTGTTGATCTCAATATAAATCAATGGTCTTGAAGAAATTTTAGGCCCCATTAGTATTTAAAAATATCAATACATTTGTCTCACATAATACAGTAAGGTTATTAGATTATATTTTAAACAAATGATAGCAAGTAATTATTACAGAGTCTATTCCTTAAACCCATCAAAGATTTCTACATTAAGCCTAATAATTTTCTATAAGAATCCTATATTTTTAAAAAGAAGTATTCACCATGGTCATTAATTAATTTCTTTTTATTTTTTTAGATTCACCAATATTTTGTACAAAAAAGTTATTATTAAAAAATAATTGCCAATAAGAATACTTTTTTTTTTTCAAAAAATTTGAGAGATTCGCTAATAGAAGTTTTTTTTTTTTTCAAGAAAATGAAAGATTCACCAAGATTTTATATCTTTCTTAAGAGGGGGCTTTCTTAAAGATTACTCTGGTCTACTTAGAAAAGAAATTTTCTCTGACCGACTAACACAAACCATAGAAATAGCATAGGAATAGATGCACATGAGAAGCTATTATACACAAATATATGCTAGTGCATTCTCTGATAAAGAAAAATATTATCAAATGAACATAATAGTTCATGTTTGCAACTCAACTTCATTTTGATGTCTTTGTTTAGAATATTGGATACATAGATGTAGTTATTTGTTTCCTTATTTAGGTGCCTCCAAACATCTTCATTGTACACATTCACACATTGAGCCAATTTCTCTTTTACAATATCACAAACCTGAGTTGCATCTTTCCTTCCATCTATTTTAAAAATAAATTAAATTCTATAAATATTGTTTGAATGGATGACTTCTCTACATAAAGCATGTATTATTTTGATACTTAGGTTCAAACCTCAGCCCTCTTTTTAAGTGGTGCATTACATTGTAATTGTTTCTCAGATCATCTCTTTCTTCATTACCAATATATCATTTTGAAAGCTTCTATTATTTTAGTTTAAAGTAAAATTCAATAAATTGGTAATGCATTAATCTATTATTTGATATTCATTTGATGTCGTTTATCATGGAATAACAATATGAATCAGTCAACTCAACCCTGTTCTCAATAATAAACAAAAATTTATGTAAACAATGTAACCATCAAAGAGGCGGTTACAGTTTTATTCACTATCCACTAACGAAACACAAGATGAATCATTATGGACTACTGAATGAAAGAATATGAATTGAAGAGATGAAAGAATTGCAGAAAATGCTAGGATTTCTTTGTCTATGGATTTCAGTGGTTGTCCTTAAGCTGAAACCCCGAAGCAGCGCCTTCAACATTACGAGAGAGCAGCTCATACGCCCAGTTCTGTTCTGATACGACCACATTTGCCTTGCCTGGTGGGGTTGGACAAGCGTGTTCATTTAGCGGAGACATTTGCAAAAAATATAAGGAAAAGCACAGCAAGCACAGTATTTATCTTCATCCGCAGCGAACTTCCCATGTTTAGGATTGAGAAAAATCTTAATGATCAGCTTGTAGATGAGTAATGAGATGGGATTCAATTAATCACTGCGACCCATTTATAGGGGGATCCGCATGTGATAGCCATACTTCAAATATTTTCTTTCACCCTCAGCTATTCAAAGTCCTAGAGCGTATATGAGACGAAGCAATTTACTAAATTACCATTTATTTTCATATACGGTTTGCTATTCAAACTAGAAACTTTGACTCGGTAATTCTTCCATTTTAATAATGAACTGTCGAGATAAACATCTCTAAGTAAATTTCCAGTTTCCTCGTTGCTACTGAGAGGAGATTTTTTGGGGTCAAAGTGGGCACCATGTGCTACACAGATATAATATTTAATGTTGATCTTTCTATGGTACCAGAGAATATAAAACTTGAAAACATGTTTAGATTTTCTTTTGTCGTAAAGTATTATGTGAGGGTAGTGTTTAGAAACTTCAGAGGTGATTATGGAACAAGTTACGATAATGTCTAAGGATACTTACAGACAACAAAAGAACACAATGATACTTTTATCGAACCTCCAGATTTTCCCAAATTTATATTTCAATTTTATGATTATGCGGCAATATAATGTTGTAGTCTTTCATGTTTAAATGGCGAAGGACAACTTCCAATTTATAGAGGTTTGTTCATTTTCGCCTTCGGTAATAATAATTTTGAGAGGAAAGTATAAATAGATGACCAAAGATGGATGATTGGCTAATGAATGAAAATCATGTAGAGTGAGTGAGGTCCTGTATGTTGTTGAAGTAATTGGACATTGTCTAACTATGTTTGTATTAAAAAGAGGTGCAAGATATTCTGAAAGAAAATTATGTATAAGTTAATATTAGAAAGAATAATTTTATATACATGCATAAAAGATATATTAGTTTAATGTATAATATTTTATATATAAAATACTAAATTTTATATAATTTTAATATTTATAAACAATTGTTTATATAAATCTATTGAATTATGGAACAAAAATGATTTTATGTATTCGAAAAATATTTTTTGAGGGAGAGTTATTTGTTATTCTAATTAGTTATGATGAGACATGAGATTTCATCAATTGGAAACAATATCCCTATGAGTGAAGTCACTGTTAACCACAAGGAAACTTACAATTTATTTGGATTTAATTTTTTGTAGGTGTGATAAATCATTTCCTCTTATTCCCGAGAGTTGGTGAATACAAAATCTACAAGACAAATATGTTGAAATCTATTGCCACTATAATATTATATCCATACAAAACTAAAAAAATTTGCTTCAAACACAAGTAGCACCCTTTGGTCAAAATAGCATGTATATATATCTTCTACATTCTATTTTTACCAAAGGGTGTTGCTTGTGTTTGAACCAAATTTTTCTATTTTTGTATGGATATAATATTGTAGTGGGAATGAATTTCAACATATATATACACCCAGAGAGAGAGAGAGAGAGAGAGAGAGAATTTCCACAATAATAGCCATAAAAAAATAGAAAACTTTGCTTCAAATAAAAAGCCTTATTATGGTAGGTAGGTGATTAGTTGAAATAGTGATGGTTGTGGGAGATGTAAGAATGGTCTATTTAGAAAAGCCTTCCTCAAAAGATTGAAACATAATTATATAAGTAGACAATAAATGATCTTTGATGCTACATATTAAGTATTTTTTAATACTTTAAATTTACTTTGTCAATTCTATATTTCAATATTTAATAAATCAAACTTCTCATTCCCATGAATTCAAAATTAATAAAATTTAATTTTTGCATATCTGTCTGTAAACATCTAATAGTGCGGAAAGGATCGAATCTTTCAATAATGTATGGAATTAAGAAATGCTTCCCATTGTTCATTCAGAGAGGGAAATGTCTCAACACGGTGGGAAACACCACACAACTTTGAACTTGAAGTTGGTTAAAATATTTCAACACCCATGCTTATCATTTCTTGACATTTAATGCATAACATTGATTCAGTAGCTAGTAGCATAAGAATATCAGAGATATAGGTTAATATGGTTAATAGATCAGTAAGAAGCTAGTTTATGTAATAAGGTGGTTGAGTTGGAGTAGGCATTCCTTGCTAGATCCTTGCTCGATTCACTGGTTATATGGGTCCAATTTGTAATACCCCAAAAATGGGCTATAGGTTCATTAATCTCCTATATCGACACATCGAATGAAATCGACATCGAAGTCCTAACCTAAGGCACATATGAACATCATTGAATCTTAATTCATTATACTAAATTATGCATCGGGGAATATTCCTTATTCCTATTTATCCTAATTATCTTTAATTTAATGATTATTTGGCGATAAATCTTATTTATCCTAAAGTTTGGTTAATTGAATATTTTGAATATTTAATTAATTAGATTTAATACTGCCACTTAATTATTTAATTAGATTTAATTATATTTATTCCTAAATTGTGTTATTTAATTTTGACAATAAAATCAAATATCCTATGACTAATTGATTAAATTTTTATTTAATTAATTAATGTCAATTGTCAAATTTAAGAATATAGTTTTTGAATAAAATTTTGATTTAATAATTGATTAACCCATAAATCAATTGTTTTAATTTTAAAATCAGTTAAGTTGAGATAAATCACTTTATTTATTTATTTAATTCATAAATATTATGCACATTCAAAAAGCAGTTAAACTTGAAATCAGAGAATCAATTCAAGTTGTTTTAAAAATAAACTCAACTTTGATTTGAGTTAAAAAGATGTTTTTGCATGATTTTGCATGATTCTGTGAATTAATTACTTTTATTCTTTAATAACTCAATAATCAACCTGAGTTTATCTGAGTGATTTATGGCTTTTTTTCATGCACCTCCAAAGCCCTGGATTTCTATAAAATCAAGGCTCAACTCTTCATAATGAAATCTTAGAATTTGCAAACTCATGCTGGCAAATTGGTATCTAAAGAATCTTGTGAATCAACCACGTTTGTGAGATCAATTTTGTTTTTCATATCAACTCTTAGAATCATTGCATATCAATTTTTCATATAGATTAGATTTCATATCATTTCTCATCATAATTGCATAGAAAAACCAAAAATATAGATTAATTTGCATTCATTTCATATCTAGATTCTACATTTAAATCCTTCATTTAGGTATCGTCAAGGTCACTGATCTCGGTATAATCTGAGAATACATACTCGCATCTACTAGAAGGCAGTAAATCACCTGGTTAGATTAGTCTCCATTTCACTAGATGATTTTGATTTTAGCTAACCTCTAATGTTTTACTGAAGTGTTGTGTCTATAAATAGGTACAAAATTCACACACACATTTTCAGGGCCCACCATGGGGCCCTAAAATAGGTTTCCATTCAATTTTTATCAATTTCTATCATCTTCTTGTCATTTTCTATTCCATGCTGTGATTTTTAATTTCTGTCCGTACAATTTTTGTACGAGTTTTGTTAGAAACTCGTATCAGGAGATACCCACTCTCGTACGATAGTTGATTTGATTGAGGATCGTAGCATAAAAAATATAGTGTCATTTGGAAGCTCGATTGTCATATGATCTGATACCCAATGTCCTACAAGTTTTTGGACTATCGTTTGGGAGGTAACCCACTGTCGTACAAGTTTCAGTGCCAGGTTTCGATTGTTGTTTCACTTTTTAGGCAATTTTCTAGATTTTTTTTTTCAGATTTGGACTGACAACTAACATTAACAATTGAAATTTGTTGTTTCTGATTGATTTCTGCTGATTTTGATTGGGAAAAGCGTGAGAGTTGCTAAAAATAGGTAAAAATCTACTAAGCACATTGCGAGGAATTCAGGTAATCTTCTCAGCTGATAATGTTTCAAATTTGGACTAAAATGAACATCACATTTGTCTAGCTTGTGTGACCTTTTATTGCTTTCATATCACAGATTTCATTTTGGGCTATTAAAAATGAACATAGATTTTATTTTTAGCATCTTTGTTATACATAGTAAATAGGCCCTATGAACACTATTCGTGGTTCTTGAGAGAGTGGGTTTCTAGAGAAACTCTTCTCAATGAAGGAACCCTTGTAGGTAGGGAGGATACTGAGGGCATCTCACATTCTACTAGATTTGTGTGTCTTCAACTTTTGATTGATACATTTGTTCTCCGGAGGGGTTGATAGATCATAAGCAGTTGACATCATAGATCTTTGTGAGATAATCTTAGTCTCAGCGTGTCAAATTTATCTATTTTCTTTGTTTGGGTTAAAAGTGAAAAGGTTAGAGGACTATGCTCTACTCCCTTTTTGGGTAGTATCAGAAACTTAGATCCTTGAATCTAGAACCAATGTCCATGTGGTATATTTTGTGAGTCACCTTTAGAGAGGGTTAACCATAGTGGACATTCCCTTAATCGAGTCAACCACATTGACGGAACCTCAAGCGGTAATAGCCATTTTCACCATGGTATCAACAACCGCTATATAATTGTCCTTGTGGAGGAAATCTTCATAGGTGTGGTCTCTTGTTGGGCTGTCAGATCTCCCTAGTAGATCCTAAAGATTAAGTTCTCAGATTGTGTCAAAACTCCGGCACCTGGATTGGAGTTCACCTTCTTGAGATCACAAAAGTTGCAGAGTCAGACCATTACTACAAACCCTAGTGAGGCCAAATTTTCATTTTCTAGGAATGTGTGTTATTTCATTTTCATGCACAGGATTGCTTTGTCCCCTATTCATTGTTTTCAAGTGTGCTTGAAATCACTTGCTTGTTGTTTTGCATGCTTGTTTATCTATCTAGTTACTAAGAACAAATCAATCTGATACAATCTTCAAATCTGGATAGACAATTTTGTGAACACTTTAAAACTAAAAACCTCAAAAATTGCAAAAGCTGATGTCAAACACCTTTCTAGAGTCAAAATTCATCTTGTAAAGTCAGAAAGTCATACGAATTTTCGCTATTGTCATTTCAAAACCCCCAGATTATCGTATGGTAACTGGTATATTGTCATACGAGTTTTGTTGTCAGTCAATTCAAAAAGTTGAAAACCCTGCTATAAACTTTCATGGGAGTTTTGCAATAGTCGTACAAGTTTTTCAATTGTCATTTCATTCTATACCCACTGTCGTACAAACCTGTGGAAATTCATTTAAGAAATTTTGAAAATTTGCTAGAAAGATGTCAGAATTGCCAGATATCTAGCTTTTTCAGCCTATTTCCAGAATCTGTCAAACAAATCACTATGTCAGGAATAGAGAAACAACTACTAAGAATCTAATCATTTTCCTAAAGTGGCCTTTTGAATCTGATTCAGCCTTCTATTTAATCGATTTGAATCTTTTTCATCTTGTGTTAAAACCTTTTCATAACTATCAATCTTTAATCAATCTTCAAAATAGATAAGTGTTGTGAACTCATGTCTGCTATCTTTTTGGCATCTACCCATACATCCAAGGCATAGTATCCTTCATCTACATCCAATCTTATCCTTAATCAATCAAACCTTGACAAGGTTGCATCATTTGATCTTCTAGAATCAAGTCATTCTTTAGTTGTCTTCATCTTATTCTTTTGCTTCACCCAAGGTTAATGGTGGAAACTAGAGCTTCCTCTCATAAGAAATCTGGAGAAGCACTTAACACTGCAACTTTGTCTACTCACATAGGTCCAACTCTTAAACAACTCTATAATTCTGGTCTTTACGAAGATGATGGTCTCGGCAACTTTCAATTAAAAAATAGTTACATACCTCCACCATCAACTCACGAAGGTAATCAACAAACTCCTCCTAAATCTATCCTAGGGATAACTCCTACCATGTCTCAAGCTAGGACAAACTTTGGCTCTCAAAGAGCTCAATCTCAACATGGTGCAGATCAGGAACCCACACCTGAAGAAATTGCTCGGTATCAAAATGACGATGACTTCAAAAGAATGATGAATCATTTCTTGAAAGAAGATAGAGAAGCATACTTTTTACAATTAGCTCATCAAGGAGCTAAACTTCCCCCTAACTTTAATGTCAAAGATATCATTACACATGGGGAAGAAACTCCACTCACAGCTATGATGAAATAGATGCATGCCATGCAAGTCAAACTTAATCAACTTGAGAAAGAAAAAGAATCCAAGGAGTTCTCCATGGAGACCCTATGTCCTTTTCCATTTGACAAAGACTTGTACATGCCACCATTCCCAAAAAGGGTGGAGATGCCTAAATATGATAAGTATGACAGACACTCTGATCCTCAAGATCATGTCAGAGAATTTTGTACACAATCTATGGAGTTCATGCATCTCTTTCCTTGATCCCTGGGGGGGAGTAGCCATTCATTGGTTCTCTAGATTTCCTTCTACTATCAAAACTTTTTAGGAGTTGATCAAATTATTCTATCAGCAATACTCCTACAATATCCAACATCCAGTTACCATGATTGATATCTACAATCTCAAACAATATCTAGGAGAACCATTCCTGACATTTCTCAAGAGATAGAGGAAGAAATTCTCTCTATATGCTAGGCCTATTCCAGAAATTGAAAAACTAGAAATCTTCATCAATAATCTTGTCCCAGAGATCAACTACCCTTTACAAATGCAAGATCATACATCTTTTGATAAGATGGTAGACAATGTGATCAAAATTGAAAAAGTACTTGTGAAAAAAGGATACATCACACTTCAAAAGGACAAGTATGAATTAGGATCTAGTTCTAAAGACAAGAATAAAAACTAGAACAAGAATAAAGGCATTGTCACAGATGGCATTGTTGATACTATCTATGCCCCGTCAAAGGCACCAACTTTCAATCTAACTATTGGTACCCAAGCCATCAAAGCTTTAGAACAAAAGGTGCTTGAACCATCTCAAAAGAAGTCAGAATACAAATCTTGGTCCACTGATAATAAATGAAAGTTCACTCCTCTTGTAGAATCTTTGGAATTAGCTATGAGAACTCTGCTGGCTAATAACATCATCTCTTTGCCTAAGATCTAACAATCTGATCCTGACCCTAAATTGAAGTGGTGGAGAGAGAATGAATTTAGTGATTTCCATCGAGGTAAAGGTCACAAAACTAATAACTGCTTACACTTGAAACATACTATTCAAGATCTGATTGATAAGGGAGACATCACAATTGACAATCATAAGAGCAATAATGATCATACAACATTCATAGAACCATTTCTGAAACATGGTCAAGAAGTTTCATCTTCTCAGCCTAATATGGGGGCAAACGTCAATTATGCTTACCCTGGAAATAATACCGTTATCAATATGGTTGAACCCTATCTCTCTGTGCATTGCAATGTCATCACAATTGTGCAAAAAGATAGAGATCATCCTTCAGCTAATGCAGTTACTCAATCACAAGCTCAGCCACATCTGAAAGGACAAATCCTAGATTCATCAAATGTCCCTAAAATGCCCTTCAATCTTTCTTCCACTTCCAAACAGAAGGTTGTTTCTAAATCTTCCAATCCTAAAGATACGAGGCCAACATCTTATAGCATTGTTCAACAACTCCAACACACTAATGCAAAAATATCCATGTTTGAGTTGCTTCGAATATCTCCAGCTCATAGAGCTATTCTAGACAAAGCTTTGCTCAAATCCAATGTTCCTGACAACCTTGATATAGAAAGGTTCCAGACTATGGTTGGACATCTTCAATCTCTACAATATATCTCCTTTTTAGAGGGAGATGAAAACTCCTTGAGTCACCCACATAACCAGCCCTTTCATATAGAAGTATTGATCCATAACTGTAGAGTCAAATGTGTGTTAATAGATGGGGGTGCTGGCCTAAACATTTGTTCTTACAGCTTGGTCACACAATTGGGATTTTCAGAATTAACTATTGATCCTAGAAAGAAAATAACTGTAAAAGCCTATGATGAACAAGAAAGATCTTCTAAAAGCACCATTATCTTACCTATCAGAGTAGGTCCAGTTATAAAGGATACTATATGTCAAGTTCTTGATCTACCTTAGGCTTACAACATTCTTCTAGGGAGACCATGGATACATGAAATGAAAGCTATTCGTTCAACATTCCACCAATGTTTGAAATTTCCTTATGAAGGAGTAGAGGTCACTATTCCAGTGGACATATCCACCACTTGCAATACATTGAAGGAAAGTGCAGATAAACTTGTGCCTAATAACAAAGAATTTTCCATTAAGCCAACAAAAGAAGCATCCACATCTAAAATGGAAGACATCGCAAAAGGGGTCAATATCAAAGAAAATGGTATGGGAGAATATACTATAGAGCGAGTCTTATCTTTGACATCTCTCCCTATCTCACCTAAGTCTTATGAGAAGTCTTTGAAACAGTCCAAACAAGAATCTAAAGAACCCCTTGAGGTATATAAAAGGAATTTTGTAGTAGAACAAGTCTCCAAGAAAGAATTTGAAGAAATGAAGCTGTGCTTGCATGGCTATACAAAGATGAACCTGAATCTCAAGTTGTTCAAAGTAGTGACTCTACAATATCCAAAATCCCTTCTAAGTCATATGGTCCAAGAGATAAATTGATAGCTAAGATGGGATATCCAGTTAAAGGACCTCTAGGAGTCAGAGGAAAAGGTCTTGTGACACCTATTTCACATACTGGTAGGGAAAACAAAGATACTATTAGCTTAGGCTTTAAAAAGAAACCCTTCCACCTCAAAGGTAATTGTTCTCATGTCATAGAGAAAATCACACTAGGAGAAGCCCTTCTTAAGAAGGAAGAAACTGAACCATCAGATAGTGATTTAGATAGCTCAAAGCTCATTCCCTATGAATGTTTGCCTAAGGATATAAAAAATCTCCTTGAAGCTGAAGATGATCCAATAAAAAGAATCAATGTAGTAGAAACACAAGAACCTACTATAGAATAAGAGATAGTTGCACCACAAGAACCAGCTAATCTTGAAGCTAATCAAATGGACCAAGAAGAAGGTGGTAGTAATTCTGAGACAAATTCTCATCAGTATGAATTCAAATCAGAATCTGAGGGTAACCCTTCTTGGGGTATTCATCCTGACTTTACTCATGTTCTTAGATTTCCTCGAGGCATAAATGAAGAATCTAATAACTATGAATGTGGAGTCATTCCAGAGGAAGATGAGCTTATCATAGAAAACCATGTTGATGTTATTCACCAATATGCACCTAAACCCAATGTAAGTCTAGAGCGAAGTAATGAACTTATCAAGTCTAATCCATTGATGGCTGAAGTAGAGTTCCACAATGACATTGAGCCTATTCATGAATTGAATGTCTTAAGTTGTAATATCACCTTTGAACTCGAGCATTGGGTCAGGACCAATGATGATAGATCCATATCTATAAACACTATCTCCCAATCTTTCCCCACTTTGACTATCCAACATCCTGAACTTCTTGAACAAACCTCCACAAATCCAAGCCATGGTATTTATACCTTCTCAAGTGATTATGCCCTTGCTTGTTACCTAAATGCAGTTGAGCCTATGAGGACTTCCATCAGTGAACTGAGCATCAGCATGACAAAGTTGGACATCAAGTATCTTAGTCAAAAAAATAAGAATAAGAATAAAAAGAAAAGGATTTATGAGGGTGAAAACCACTTTGTGGCAATCTCAGAACCTACAAAAGCAAAAATAAAAGATGTATCCAAAGGTGAAAACCTCTTTGAGGTGCCTAAGGATGAGATATTTGATGTCCTTCTGAGTCATTTATAGGATAGATCTCCAATTCTAATTGAGCCCACTCTATCTATCAACTTGTGAACAACAGAAGAACCACAATTGATTCATGTAGCACAATCTTTATCAGAAGAAGACAAGAAAAAATTTACAACATTCCTAACAAAAAAGAAGATCAACTTTGCATGGAAGTATTCAGATATGCTAGGGTTGGATCCTAATCTTATAATGCATCATTTATCTATAGCTCCACATGTCAAACTTGTTAAGAAAAAGTTGAGAAAGATGCATCCACATGTTGCACTCTTGGTAAAAGCTGAATTAGAGAAGCTCCTGAAAGCCAGATTCATTCGATTTATTGATTATGTAGGATGGATCTCTAATATTGTACTTGTTTCAAAACCAAATAAATCAATCAGAGTGTGCACAGACTTTAGAGATGTGAACAAAGCATTCCCTAAGGATGATTTTCCACTACCTAACATTGATATGATAGTGGACATGATTGTGGGTTTCAAGATGTATTCTTGAATGGATGGTTTTTTTGGATATAATCAAATAAAAATTGCTCCAGAGGATCAAGAGAAAATTGCTTTCACATGTGCATGGGGTACCTTCTATTGGAATGTCATGCCATTTGGGCTTAAGAATGCTGGTGCTACATATCAGAGAGCTATGACATCAATTTTCCATGACATGATGCATAGGACTATGGAAGATTATGTTGATGATACTTTAGTAAAATCTATGATTAGAGTTGAACATCTAAATGACTTGAGCAAGATACTAAATAGAATGGAAAAATTTAGTCTCAGACTAAATCCTAAGAAGTGTTCTTTTGGTGTCACTTCTAGACAGCTCTTAGAGTAGATAGTTTCAAAGAAAGGCATTGAAGTTGATCCAACTAAAGTAAAGGCTATAATGGAAATGCAACCCTCGAAGAATATCAGTCAAATGAGGACATTGCAAGGAAGAGTGCAATCTATTAGGTGCTTCAAATCTTAGTTGGCAGACATATCATAGCCTTTTACAAAAACATTACATAAAGGTGTGACCTTTGCATGGAATGAAGAATGTGAGAACTTTGACCATATCAAACAATATCTATCAAATCCTCCTATCTTGATGCCTCCTATTCAAGGGAAGCCTTTGATCTTATATGTCTCTACTATAGATACATCACTGGGGGCATTGCTAGTATAGCATGATGAGAATAAAAAGGAAAGAGCTATATACTATATTAGTAGAACATTGGTTGCATACGAAAAGAACTATTCAATGATTGAGAAGGCTTGTCTAGCTATGATCTTTGCATCACAAAAACTAAGACATTACATGTTAGCTCATACCACTCAATTGGTAGCTAAGATTGATCCACTAAAGTACCTACTAAGAAAAGCTGCCCTCACAGGTAGATTAGCCAAATGGGTCATGCTCTTAAGTGAATTTGACATTGAATATGTGGAAAGAAAAGCTATAAAAGGATAGGTAATTGCTGATCAATTGGCTGATGCACCTATGATTGATGATACACCAATGCAAATGGAATTCGTAGATTCCTCTATCATGACTCTTTCCTCTAGAGAATGGTAGTTATTCTTTGATGGCTCCTATACACAGAATGGATCAGGAGCAGGCATATTGTTCATAACTCCTCAAGGATACTCAATACCAAAAGCATTTAGATTAAAGTTTCCTCACACAAACAATATTTCTAAATATGAAGCCCTTCTTAATGGCATGAAAATAGCAATTGAGTGGAGAGTAATAGAATTACACATTCATGGAGAGTCTCAACTTGTTATCCATCAAGTCAATGACATGTATCAAACTAAACATGAAAATCTCATTCCATACAAAAGAATGGTAGATGATCTAAAGAAGTATTTCATATCTATCACATTTGAACAAATAGCTAGAATAGAGAACAAGGCTTCTGATGCAATGGCAATGCTATCTACACTATTACAGTAACCTAAACATGAGCTACGCTATGAGTTCCTAGTGGAAGCACTATCTTATCCTACATATGACTCCCTTGAGACCCACATGATTTGCACTATTGTGGGTCATGATTCATCTAGATATCAAAACCTATTTTCCTATCTCAAAGACCAAATCATTCTCGATACCTTTAACCACCATGAAAAGAGATACCTTATCCATAATGCCTCCCGATATGTCATCATTGGTCATGATCTTTACAAACAAGGTCTAGATGGTACACTACTTAGATGTTTAGAATGGGAAGAGTCTCAACGTGCATTAGAGGAAGTCCATGAAGGTATTTATGGGTCACACTCGAATGGTTTAACACTAGCTTGAAAATTTATTTGGGTGGGGTACTATTGACGTGAAATGGAGAAAGAGGCTATCAAATTTGCTAAAAATTGTCAAAAGTGTCAAGTACATGGAAACCTAATTCATGCTCCAGGGAGAGATTTGATTCCCTTTACTAGACAATGGCCTTTTCATCAATGAGCATTTGATCTTATAGGATCCATACATCCTCATTCTTCTAATGGACATACCCATATAATCACAGATTATTTTACAAAATGGGTAGAAGTAGTACCTTTGACATAAGAAACTGGGAAGCAAATAACTATGTTCATCCTAAACTATATCATATGCAGATATGGGATCCTTCATTCTATAATCATAGATAATGGTGGACAATTCAAGAATAAAGACCTAGATGATCTATGTGCCAAATTCAAGATCAGACAACATTGGTCTTCTATCTACTATCCTCAAGGGAATGGACAAGAAGAGGCTTCTAATAAGAATCTATTGAAAATCTTGCACCGTATAGTTAATAAAATAGGAAGAGACTGACATCTCATGACCAATCTAGCTCTCTAGGCCTATAGAACAAGTATCAGAATGCCCACTAGGGCTACACCATTCACTTTAGTCTATGGGTCTAAAGCGGTACTACCCATTGAGGTGGAAATCCGATCACTAAGAATCAAAATGCATGGTCTAGTAACTGATGATGACTAAAAAGTGTCTAGGTTACAAGAACTTGAACTACTAGATGAGCGTAGACAAGCGGGGTATGATTATCTCAAAGTATATCAGAAGAGAATGTCTAGAGGTTACAACAAGAAAGTCAGACACAGAGAATTTCAGGTTGGTGATCTAGTCTTGAGAGAGAATCCTAAAAATCAATCACATTGAGAATGCAAGGGGAAGTTTCAACCCAACTAGCTGGTTCCCTTTGTTATCACTGCTACTTTTGGCTCTGGTGCCTATCAACTCTCAATGACTAAAGGAGAACATCTCTAAGAACCAATCAACATTCTCCATCTAAAGAAATTCTACGCCTAAGGCATTTAGTCTATGGTAAATTGTCCTCAAAAAATCTTAAAAATCTAAAAAAGTCCTGAAAAAATGAACATCTTGGTGAAAACCTAGCAATAGGCTCCTTGATGATTCACAAAAAAATTTAAAATATCAAAAAAAAAAAAATTGAAAAAATGAAAAATACAAAAATGAGAAAAAAGAAAAAGTGCCTTGATGAAAACCTAGAAACAGGCTCCTTGGTAGCAAAAATAGAATCTCTGCCAAGATGGTAAAAACCTGGCAAATGGGTGCCACTTGTTTCAAAATGCTCCATCTATCAGCACAATCTTGGTCTTTCTTAGCTTTCAGTCTTGCTTTAGTTTGTACATATCTCCTAGTTTGTTTACACTTTCCTATTTTCAATAAGTCAGTCTATACACCAATTAGTTCAAGCGTCTATATCCTATCAATGTTCAAACTTGGGGGAAATCAGTGTCATATCCTATGGCCTCCAATGTATCTTATATGAGTTATATCCAGTCAGAGTCCATTGAAGCTTCATCCGAATCAGTCAGTCAGTCTCCTCTCCAGAAAGGATTTTGCATCTACAACAATGCAATCAAACATCAACTCAAAATGAAAACAATATATGCTTTTTACATGTTTTTATCTCCTTGTATGCTTACTGATTCACATTGAGATTTTTGCATATTGTGTCCTTTCAAGCTCTTTGATGATGTCCTTTACATGATTTAGATTGTGATGACTGGAGGCATAATCTTTTCTTTGTTTTCTTCTTGTATGTGAAAATCTAACAACTTTAGAAATTCTGGATTGAAATGGTATCCGATTATAAGAGCCTCTATCTCAAATTAGATGGCCATGCGTACCTCAACCATTGATACCCATAAAATTCAAGGAAGTTTCATCTAACTATTGTCTTTTTGAGTGAGTTCTTTCTCCTATTGTGAAATGCGATCTTACCTAAGGATGTGAATGATAAAGGGTCACTACGGGTAATTCACATTGGCTTTAGAATGATCTCTTGACTATTTGATAAGTTTGTCTGCAAGGTGTATTCTGGTCATCACGATGTTTATGTTTTGATGCTTGTACAAATTTCTATATCAAAATGGACATGATATTCAAGTCATCCTAGCATTTGTGCCTGGGTGCCTATATCTAATCTGACATTTTGAAAATAAAATCAATATTCATATGTCTATGGTTGTCTAACTAGTGGATGTTGTATTGATTCTTGAGCATACAAATCAATATTCATATGTCTATGGTTTTATAACTAGTGGGCATTGTATTGATTTATCTGGTTACCTAAAAATTCAATAATGAGAATGATCGACACATGATCAGTGACTAGGTCCTAGGTCTTAGGTTGCATTTCATATTGCATGTCTCTTTTTCATTTTTCACTTTGCATGATCTCACAAGGGTTGGATAAACCTCAATCAAATCTTTAAATCTAACAAAGAGCTGAAACCTAACACGAAGGTTCCTCTAATGAAATAGCAAGTAGAATCCTTTTTCGAGATTAAAATCAAAATCTGAGATCATTTATATTGTAAACTGCTTGCATAATCAACCTTCAATCATAACAGAAATCTAGAATTCAACTTAACTGATTATCTTACATCAAACTATCAAAATTTCAACTTGGTCAACAATGGTCAAATCATGGTAAAACCTAGTCAAACTTGGTCTTCTAGACCTCCAAACAATGCAAAATGCATTCTCAAACATATTTAACCACTTCTTACATGAATTAACATGCTTCTAAACTATCAACGCTGGTTTTTCTTGTCAGATTTCAATTTTTATCCCGAATGGGGCACGGAATTACACATCATTCAAAGTCTATAATCTAAATTTGAAATCATATCTTTCCTTAGTAATCAAGACAACAACCATGTTTAGTTGCTGATTCATCAAAAAGACCTCATCGCTCGAGGCAAATCAATCATCGCTTGGGGCATATCAGATTCATCAAGATCCATATCAATCTGATATTCTCTTAATCTTGTAAACTGTATCAGTTTTGTACAACCATCGGTTCATTAGTGTTATTTCCTTGGTTCTTCGTAACTGAAGGGTTTAGATGTGATACCAATGTGATTCTTATCGACAATTGGGTCTGGAATCTGTCACTCACTTCTTCACAATCATAAGGTTCCGAATCAGGTGTTTTGACACTTCTTCGCAATCATCAGTTCATTGCTGTTATAGTTAACATTATCTTTGGTCATTTAGGACCTAATATCTTCAAATCTTTCAATTAGTTTATGTCTCATATCAATTTCAATTTCAAACATCAGTTTCAACATCATACACAGATTGTCTTTGAACCACTGCACTTCACACAATAATTCAAAGAGGGGCAAAATGTAATACCCCAAAAATTGGCTATAGGTTCATTAATCTCCTATATTGACACATCGAACAAAATTGACATCGAAGTCCTAACCTAAGGCACATCTAAACATCATCGAATCTTAATTGATTATACTAAATTCTGCATCGGGGAATATTCCTTATTCCTATTTATCCTAATTATCTTTAATTTAATGATTATTTGACGATAAATCTTATTTATCCTAAAGTTTGATTAATTGAATATTCTGAATATTTAATTAATTAGATTTAATACTGCCACTTATTTATTTAATTAGATTTAATTATATTTATTCCTAAATTGTGTTATTTAATTTTGACAATGAAATCAAATATCCTATGACAAATTGATTAAATTCTTATTTAATTAATTAATGTCAATTGTCAAATTTAATAATATAGTTTTTGAATAAAATTTTGATTTAATAATTGATTAACCCATAAATCAATTGTTTTAATTTTAAAATTAGTTAAGTTCAGATAAATCACTTTATTTATTTATTTAAGTCATAAATATTGTGCACATTCAAAAAGTAGTTAAACTTGAATTCAAAGAATCAATTCAAGTTGTTTTAAAAATAAACTCAACTCTGATTTGAGTTAAAAAGCTATTTTTGCATGATTTTGCATGATTATGTGAATTAATTATCTTATATTCTTTGATAACTCAAAAATCAACCTGAGTTTAGTTGAGTGATTTATGGCTTTCTTTCATGCACCTCTAAAGTCCTAGATTTCTATAAAATCAAGGCTCAGCTCTTCATAATGAGATCTCAAAATTTGCAAACTTATGCTAGCAAATTGTTATCTGAAGAATCTTGTGAATCAACCACATTTGTGAGATCAATTTTGTTTTTCATATCAATTCTTAAAATCATTGCATATCATTTTTTCATATAGATTAGATTCCATATCATTTCTCATCATAATTGCATAGAAAAACCAAAAATATAGATTAATTTGCATTCATTTCATATCTAGATTCTCCATTCAAATCCTTTGTTTAGGTGTCGTCAAGGTCACTGATCTCGGTATAATCTGAGAATACATACTCACATCTACTAGAAGGCAGTAAATCACCTGGTTAGATTAGTTTCTATTTCACTACATGATTTTGATTTTAGCTAACCTCTAATATTTTATTGAAGTGTTGTGTCTACAGATAGGTACAAAATTCACACACACACAATTCAATTATCTTTGACTTGTATATCAATTGGACTAACTATGATTAAAGAATGGATCAAATTAGTTTTTCCATACTTGTCAGTTCTAACTATTTTAATTTCTAATGATTGAGGAATGAAAAGAGGAAAAGCATAGAACATAAGAAATGTTATGAGAGTTGAGAAAGATTCAGTAGACTAATTTGGATTGCTAATGACCTCATAATGAATAGAGGAAAGCATAGAATATAAGAAATGTTATGGCAATTCAAAAAGATTCATCAAATTCCAAACAAGAAAATTAATTATATTTTTAGAAGCGTGATAGCTACATAAAACATGGGACAATTGGATATATATAAATCTTCAAACATGAAAATGAGACTATTTAGGGATAGGAACCCACAAGGAGAAAATCATGTTTTAAAGTGTCACTATGGTTATGAGGGATTAAAAGATATACAGAGCATTCCAATTAATTTGTATCATACTCGTAAATTTTAATTTTTGCAAGTGACATTTGAAGTTTACACACACACACACACACACACACACATATATATATATACACACACACACATATATACATACATACATAGATACATACATATATATATATATAT
>BSBK01010605.1:430000-460553 GCA_027943335.1 Chamaecyparis obtusa | reverse complement strand
TGTATATATCTATATATATATATATATATATGTATATATATATATATATATATATATATATATATATATATATATATATATATATATATAGATATATATAGATATAGATATTGTCATGTATATATCTATGTATCTATGTATCTATGTATGTATGCATGTATTCTATACTCTCTTTGAGATTAATAAAAATTTTGGTTGTTGCAACAATCCATCTTTGTGTATTCTATTTTTGTATGCCCTATTTTCTGTGCTTTGTTTAGTTTGACCAACTCTATTATTTTCTTTCCAAACACAATAATATCCACCTCTTATTTGGACTTAAATTCTATTGTTCAAATTTTATTTGATTTCCTTTCTATTTTAACTTTTATTGGAAGAAGTTTGTAACCAATATGAGACATCTAATTTTGGATCTCTTTGTTTTTGTTCCTTTTACTTGTGTGTTTGGACTTTTATTTTAATCAATTTTCTAATTAAAAACTTAAGACTTGTGTTGGATCTCAAAACTTCAAGTTATTAGGCTCTAAGAATAGGCCAAGTTCTATATTCAATCCTTACAACTAGTTTTGGCTAACAAACATAATGAGCCTAACTTTGTGTACTTACTATACTTTAAGCTATGCTATTACCTAAGTGGGTATGCATATTATTAAATAGAACTAGATTTGATAAAAGACATCTAATTAATTGTTCTATCTATATATATGCTTATGGCCTTCTGATTTATCCACTTATCGTTATTCCTAGAATTAAAATTTCAAATTAAAATGTAAATTCATGTATGAGACTAGTTTCTTGTTGCTATTGGGTGTAGAGTAAGATGATGATTAATATTGTTCTATAAAACTTTGCTATAAATTTTTAAAATTTACACCTAATGTAAATTTGTCTATTATCCCTTGTATACCTCAAAATACCATGCCACTATTTTTGTGATTAAATGCAAATATCTTTTCTTGAAAGAGATACTCATATTATCAAATGAAGATTAACTTATATCACGCTTTATGAATATGTTGATATTGTTGTGATGTTGGCATTGTTGTCATTGATCTGTCAAAGCCCCTTTAGCATTTAATTATGCTATGGTAATGTACATATCAGATCTATTCTATGTGGCATATTATAGTAGTGAATTATGTGGATTGAGTGTCCCTACTGTGATAATGATAAAATATTTTTTTGGTACATCTATGGTATTGGGTGAATATAGTAATGTAGAGTTTGGGATGGATATCTTTAGCTATTATGTTTCAAAGCTCTTTTGATTAACTATGTTATTTGGACATTCTTGTGGTATATCAATAATTTTTGTTATGAAAATCCTATTCAATTTCGGATAGGTTATATCTTGTGCTATCCATCAGTTGGTTTAAAATTTTTGTGGATCAAGACCTGGTCTTGGTTGTGGCATTCCCATCAGCCCCAAAATATACTTATCTTTTGGTGATCATATTATGTAGCATGTTTATCTTATGTGTGACCTATCTTTGGGTCCTATGGTAGCATGGTATCAAGTTCTCATATGTGCAACCTATCTTTTAGGTTTGGTGCTAGCTTATTGAACTATATTGAAACATGTTTTTGTATTGATCAAGTCAACATATTTTTCGCTAAGTTTACATGTGTATTCATTTTATCATAAATGTGTATATATATAGAACATATATTTGTGTCTGATTGTATGCGAGTGAGCATGTTGAATGTGATATGATGTTGACATAATTTTGTGAATGAATACTCAGTCATGAAGTGTGCGAGAAAAAATAAGAAGTGCGAAGGAAAATTGTCAAGTCAGATAAAAGACTTATAACACATAGGAGTATTCAACTTTACAAAAGTTTGGTTAATGCTGGAAAATATCTCTAATTGGATCTGTTGCAATCGGTTACTATCATAAGTACTAGTAACTGGAACTATTTACTGCATATATAGATATAACTTTATCATCTCACATTTTTTTTGTAAGGCCTTTTTGTAAACAATTCTTTGTATTAGTAATTATCACAACCAATAGTGAGTGTACCTATAGTGACAAAACTAGCTATGAACCCTTGTAAAAATAACCTTGATTGGTGTCACCTTAATTGATGTTTTACTCATGACAATTAGTTTCTTTGTGTTTTTTCCCATCTTGGGTTTCCAAGTTAATTTTGGCATTATATGGTATTTTTTATTTGTGTTCTTTCAAGTTCTTAACTCTTTTGGATATCGGAATGGTTTTATTTTGTACCAGATTAACCAATTTTGATAATTTTTTTGGAATAAATGATTCACCCCCTCTAAGTTATTTTTCTTTTTGAACAATTAGTATTAGAGCTTGGTCCCTTGTAGATAGAGTTTAACCACTTGAGGGAGATCTTGATAGTTTGAATAGAAGGTAGGAGAATACTACTAACATGAAGATTGATATATCATGATGGATGAAATTGAAATTACTAAATCCAAGAATGAGGAGTTGAAGGACAACATTAAGGAAGCAAATTCATGTATCTCCAAGTCAAGGGTGCAAATTTGGAGATTCAAAGCAAGAGGCAAGGAAATGAAATAATCAAAGGAGAATGTGGTGAATCTAAAATAACAACTGAATGATTAAAAAAATGTTAAAGAATCTCTTAAGGAAAACTTAAAGTGAAACACGGATTAATAGAAGAAGACTGAAGGAGATCTAAAGGACACTATCAAGTAGAAAATGGAGGAATGGAAGAAAATTTCAAAATTAATTTTTATCAAGAAAAAATGAAATGAAAATGAGAAGATAGATCAAGAATTAAATAATTTTGTATCTAAAGAAAAGGATTGTGAAAGAATCCCACTTTTGGATCAACTTTTGGCCCTACAAAAATGTCACAATCATAAGGAAGGATTATGTTTCACCAATGAATGTTTAGATTAGAAATTCAAAGAAAAAGGAAAGGAAGTTGATATTGAAGCAAACTCTAATGTAACAAGAAAGGACAAAAATTTAGGAACATCTTCAAGAAGACCTTTGGTCAGGAAATCAAATGCTCAAAGGTAGTTATCTCTTAAGGGTCATTATTTTACATACAAGAATTTTGGTCATAAGGTTGTAGAGTGCAAGAGTGGGTAGGAACAAAATGATCAATGTTTTAGCTATCAAAAGTTTGGTCATAAGGAAAATCAATGTATCTAAGTCAAGTATCTAATTTGGTTAAGAGAAATGGGATGAATAATATCTTTCATGGGAGTTTATGTATGTCACAATTATGGTCACAAGGATAATCAATGTAGATATAGAATTCAATCAATGAGATTAGGACAAAGGTATGTCAATTTTTTCAAATGTAGTTAGAATTTTCATTATGATAACTCTTTTAGATTTGTTGGTACTATGGGAAAGTATGGAAACGATAAGAATATTACAACTTCAGGTGAATCTTAGAAGATAGTTAAGATATGGAAGAAGAAGGAATATGGTGAAGATAATTCTTGATACTCCAAAGAGTTACTTTTTTTTTCATTAGTTATGAGGAAGTTATATTTTATGCCAAAGTCATTTGGTAATGAAGAAAAGATAAGTCGATAAGACAAAGAAAGTCAGTCAGTAAAGGAATAAGTAGACTAAGAATTTTGGTAAAGAAGAAGAAAGAAAAGACACCAAGCGAGGCATAACTGAGCATCAAGAACCAAGTTATACCGAGTACCAAACTGAGAAGAGAATACTATTACTAAGTTAAGGAAAATATGTTATTGAGAAAAATAGGCCGACACTAGAAAAATTCTAGGTAGATTGAACTTGGACATCGATCAGAAAATGGTTTACAAATCTTGAGGAGATCATATAACAAAACATTGGAGATTACAATATAACGATTACACATGATTACAAGGTGAGATTAGCCAATAAGAATTAAGGATGAAATATACATTGGAAGTATACCCAATGCTAGCACCGCTTGA
This sequence comes from Chamaecyparis obtusa, assembly GCA_027943335.1. Lineage (NCBI taxonomy): Eukaryota > Viridiplantae > Streptophyta > Pinopsida > Cupressales > Cupressaceae > Chamaecyparis > Chamaecyparis obtusa. The sequence goes on along the minus strand of BSBK01010605.1, from coordinate 456,632 downwards.
AATGAAGATTCTAGAACTTGTAGCACCACCTTAAAAAATGTTTATAAGAAGATTAGAGTATGAAGACCAATGTGTGTATAATGATGGTTAAGGATTATATGAATGCAAGGGGAGATTGTATATATGAGGAAGATCAGAGAAGAAGATAATAAGAAGTGAAGCCACCAAGTAATAGACTATTGAAGAACAGTCAGAAATTGAGAGCTACTGAGTACTAAATTGATAGTGTGAAGGATACATAATATAAGGTAAAGAGTTAATGAGCACATAGAGTCAGAATGGGTAAAAGCACAATAAATTGTCACCCTTTTACAAAGGAAAAGGCTAACAAAATCAAAGTTGTTCAACTTCAATAGTATAAAAATGAAATTTATGTTTGGAATTTGAAGATGATGTAAACTAATTAAATGTGATAAAATGGATGAAGTTTATGATTAATATTTTTTATAATATTGTTGAATAAGAATTGATATGTTTTTTTAATTGTTAAAGATGATTTTTCAATTGCTAAAAAATGTTGAAAATTAGGGGTCTAGTTCCCACCAAAAAATTATATGTAAATAAATAGTTTTTCCCCTAATTTCAAAATATGTCATAGATGACATATATAGCTAGTGCATGAATAAATAAAAATTGGTTTGTGACCTTTAATTTCTGTTTTATAACAATTCAAATTCCACCTCACTGAAATTAACAATTTTCATCTCGCAGCATACTTTTCATAACAAATCTATCCTAATAAAAAAAAGAAATATATATTCTTGAAGATGACTCTCTCCTTTAGTGCACAATATGTTTTTCAAATTTATTTAATATGATTTACTATTTTTTTCTTTCTCCGAATCAACATCTCCTTGAGTGTTAAAATACCTACTTGCAATATTTTTTAATTACAATAAACTATGTCTAATTAAAACACTATAAAATCTATATGAGGATATTCTTGACTCTGATCTCTACAAAAGGTTATTTTTTTTATTTTTTTTAAAATATCATTAAAAATATTAGGATTTATTGATACACCACTTTTCTGAAATAATTTTATTTTTATGGTAATTGGACCGAAAGTGGTATAAAACATGTATTTAATAGATATTTCCAATTGGAAAAGTTAAAGTACTTGTCTAACTTAGCTAGAATGAATCTAGCTAGATCATATATTTGACCAAAATTATTTCTTAGTTAGAAATACTAAAAACCAGCTGTGCTAATAAGTTAGCCTAAAAGGTGACACCTGATTGTGCTTTTACCTGATGTATGCACCCTAAAATGGTTGCCTAGACTTTGGGCCCCCATTCAGCAATTTATCAATTTCCTAAATCAACATTTTCAATTCAATATCAATTTTCTTGATCAAATCCTAATTCTAACATTTATTCGATTATATTCTATGGGTTAACCATTCTATCCTAAGTCTTTATTTAATTAAAAGAAATTTCCTCCCTTTTTATTAAATAAAAAGCCCCCACTTTTCCTCTTATCCTAAGTTGCCCAAATAAAGCATTATTCTTATTTTATAAAAAGAAGAAAAAATCTTTGTCTCATATGGGGCACAAAAGTCAACTCTTATTTCTCATTGGAGAAGATTTGTGCACAAGGATTGATCCCTCTTTCAAGCTCCACCCTTGATTAAATATTTTGCCTCTTAATCTCCATAGTCCATTCATCCTTAAAAGGAGAGCTCTTTTCTCATTCTAAGGATCCACTTTTGAATACTAATCTTATGCTGCAGGTTTTCTTGGTGACTTTGAAGCTTTGGAGATCTTGTTGCATTCTAGTTTCTATTCTTGCATATTAGCTTAGCTTTCATGGCATCTTAGCTTAGTTTATTTTATGCTCTAGATTAGCTCACATAGCTTAATTAGCAAGGCTTGTAATCCTTTCATTTCTATAGCTTAGTTGCATAATTGCATCTTCATCTTAGCATAGTTGCATTGCATTTCCATTTGTGATTCTTGAAGATATTGGCATTCTTGCCCTTGTCTCTTTGAATCTCCCATTGTATGGTTTACTAGTAAGGTTGCATGCTTCATAGCTCTAGCTGAGAGCACTATAAGCATCCTTGTGACTCCATGCCTAGGTAGCTCTAGGTCACTTTCTCAAGGTTTCCAATCCATGGATACTCTTGGAAGTAATGGCTTAGAGAAGTGCACAAACTGAGTGTACATTCTTGGTGCCCATAGTGGGAGTAGAACACTTTTGTTTTGTCCTTCTTTTTATGCATTTTCGCTAATTTTTCATCATATTTTACTTGATGTTTCAACTTTTTTTCCGCACTTTCTGACAAAATATTGTACAATAGTTTACCAGTATCGTACGACATTTTTTTATACACCCATGCGATATTTTTCTAGTCAAAGTATTGTACGCCCTTACAAGATTCTATCGCACTAGTATATTACTTTCTCTCACCTGCAGGTAATATGAAATATCATTCAGAAAGAAAGTATCACATCAATATACTCCAAAGTATCATGCGAAACTATTTTTGACAGAACTATCACCCAAGCCTGGCAATGAGTGATTTTGGTTTTTTTCTTTGCAAGATTTGGTTTGTTTGCTTGTTGGTTTGATCTGTTGTGTTAGGATAGAGTTGCATTTTTTAGATTATACTTGGTTTTATTGTGCTAACATTTGTGGGCCTAACGAGTTGTGCTTGTAGGTGTGCCCTAGTTGCTTGCATAAATTATTAAAAAGAACGCATGTTAAAGCTTCAAATGCACAAGGGCTACTAATCCTTTCTTGCAGGGATGCCCAAAGCATAAAAACAACCAAGTTCTTGTTCATTTATTTCATTTCAAGTGTGGCATTGTACTAGTTCTCTTTTTATAGGCACTTAATATCTTGTTATTAGAGTCTTTTGGTGGTAGGAAATTATGCTCTTCACCCTTGTGGTGAACTAGAAATCCTGACCCATCTTTAGATTTCAAAAGCAAGAGGGATAATTGAACTTTTCTTAGTGTGTTTGGGAAAAGCTTTTGAGATAGGAGAATATGCTCTTCACCCTTGAGGTGAAACAGAAATCTCAACTTTCAAAATTTGATCCATTTCTTATTTAGTTTAGAATCCTTTAGCGAGCCTGCTCTTGAGCAATCAAGAGGAACAACCCAAGTGGGGACAAGCTAATACCTGGCTATTCTGACCCACTATAAAATCAAGGCTATCAAGGACACAAAACCTTGGTAGACATAATACTTGTCTTCGTTTAGTGTGAGTACTTGTGGGATTGTGACCATGAGGAAAATGCTAAGCAAGAATGCTTAAGGTACTCTTGTGGCCACGAGGTCCGTTACTTACCGCAAGGTAAGGAGTCCCTTTGGGGAGCAAGAGGGGTATTGCGAACATAAGCCCTTACTATGAACCATAGATAGAAGCTACCTGATTTTTCCACTTAACATCTTGGTGCAAGGATTGATCCTAGTGGACTAACCCGAATCACCCCAAGATTACTCACCATCTGTGTTCCTTTGGTTGTGTCATTGGTACTTCCATGACAAAGCCAACATCTATTATGGGCAACCACTTTGTGTGAGGCGATGGGGCATCAAGTGTGGGCCAAGTTGTTAAGTATTGAGCCTTTGTCTTTCTAGGCTAGCAAGTGCTTGAAGTGTTCTCACTATGATCTACCAATGTAAACATTCTTAAATAGAAAACATCATGGTAGTGCTCATAGGATTTTTTGCTTTGATATCCTAAGTGCATGTCTTGACAAAGTTGCTTTTTCCCTTGTTCAAGTGTTTTATGACATGTTTGATCACCTACTATTTGAAAACCTATCTAATTAGTGCTAGTACTATGCTTGACATCGAGAAATTCAACCATCAAATTGCAACTTTGACCAAATTACCCTAAAAAACTAAGATTTAAACACTCACTAGTCAAATATCATACGATACTACATACTATCACACTACTTGCTTGGATTTTATCACACCAGCTGCCTGGAAACAATCGCATGACCTCTATGAGAAGTATCCTTTGGACAAATTATATCATCACAGTACTATGTGAACTGTCACATAGAGCCTTTTTGTTGCCTTCCTGATTTGTATCATTTTTAGCCTTCCTCGGTCGACCCAGATTTTAGTAGGTTACTTACCCCCCTGTTAAAAGCTCATTTGTATCCTGGGTTACTGTGTTTAGACCTCTTGAGTTAGCAATCTTTGATTTCACAAGTGACATTACTTAGAATCGATAATTTAGAAACCGCTCTTGTTGAGAAGACAAACCTTTGGATTCTATGATAACACGCTTGGAGAGTTTCAGTAATCTCTTGTCCAATTCACTTCCATACAAATTCAAATTCAATCAAATATATTTTGGGTAAATCATCCTCCTGATCCATATGTTTTAGGATACTTATCATTTCATTATACACCTCTGTGGTAGTGTTGGTTTATACCTCTTGCAAATATTCTATCTTATCACCTCTTTTTGGACAATTGAATGCTTTATCTATTCTAGTTTGGTACCAATATTTCTCAGGGTCCTCTTTTCACCTATTCCACTTTCTTTCTTGTTGGTTATGACAATATATCAAGAGAATCAAGGAAAATGACCTCAAGTAGTCTTTGAACAATTACCCTTAGTCCAAACTCACTAAAAATGTAAGGGAAAAGAACCCATCTTTGATCAATCCCCTAGGAATACTGCAGAAGTTTGGTTTGAACCTAAGAGCAGTCTTAGTGAGTTGAGCACTTCCTTAGCACCATCTCATTTAGATATGGACATGAGTTACACCATGACTCGAAGAGAGAGGGAAGAAATGGATAAAAATCTTGACAACATATTTGAAAGACATAGAGAAAACATTCTGTTTGGTGGTTCCTCTCATGAAAATCAACCAATTTCACCCCTTATAGAAACAAGGTATTTGGATGTGCACCAAAGGGCTAAAAGGGAAATGCAGAAATCTTATCAGGATGATGAATCACAACATGACAATCAAGGTGAAGAGCCTTATGATACCCATGTAGACACGGAATATACTAATGACTTGTTCAAACATTCAAGACCAAGTTCACTGCTCCAAACAACTTCAAGATATACAAGTGAAAGGCTTAAAAGAATTGAGCATGAAAAGAAGGCCTTCCTAGATGAACAAGCCGCAAAGGAAGAGAAATTTAGACTCCTAGAGTTTGAAAGACAAGCCTTATTAGATATAGAGAGGAGAGCCGCATAAGAATAAAGAGATAGGATTTTGGCTCAACAACTCAATGACCAATACAACAACATGTGTGTTGGTGGTGGCAAAAGCTCTTCTCCACTCACTCCTCCTAAGACTCCATGAAGTCGAAGGTATTCAAGATCACCCTCAAGATCTCCTAGCCCTAGAGGAAGAAGGGCTTCACAATATGCTCATTATAGGAGATGAACACCTCCTAGGAACTCAAGGAAACCTTCTCAACATTCCCACCATGGTTCACAATATGGAGGAAGTAGCTCAAGTCTTGACATCAACTCTCAAGACTTTATGAGGATGCAACAAGATCCACTCTTCCAACAATATGTGGAAAGGTATGTAGAGAAAAACAAGGATAAGTTCCTAGAGAGCTTGGTCAACAAGGGTGCTAGGGTCCCTTACAACTTTGATGTGGACAAAAAGATCAAGAAACAAGGCCCATCACAAGAAGAGGAGATCAAGAAAATGAAAAGTATGATGGAGAGAATGATGGTGCCCAAGAGCTCATTCAACCTTGACTCAATTTGTCCCAATCTTTTTGATAGGAGTGTGAGTATGAAGGACTTCCCTAGAAAGGTGGAAATTTCCCAATATGACAAGTATGATGATAATGGTGATCCACATGACTATGTGCACCAATTCTATATTATGAGTTTTGAATTCCACCAAGATGACTCCTACCTTATGAGATTATTTCCAAGAAGTCTCAAAGGTCAAGAAATGGAATGTTTTACCAACATAACTCCTCCTATCAAAACTTTCAAAGAACTTGTTCATAGATTTGTTCAACATTTTGCATATAACTTGTCAAGATCAGTCATTATGTTGGACTTATGCAATTTGAAACAAAATAAAGGGGAATCCTTTGTCACTTTCTTACAAAGATGGAGACGATAGTTCTCTCATTATTCTAGGACCATTCCTGAGCATGAAAAGATTGATATCCTTGTTAGCAACTTGGTTTCTGAAATGCAGTATGAGGTTAGGAAGATGGTCTTTGATTCCTTTGACACCATGGTCAAAACCACATGTAGAATTGAGGATGTTTTGAAAGAGAAAGGAATTTTGACCAAACATGGAAACAACAACAACAATGGTCAAAATAACAACTCTAACAAGGACAAAGGTAAGAACTCAGACTGGAATAAGAACAAACAAGTAATCAACGATGGAGTTTTGGACTCTTCTCAACCCAAGGATCAAGGTGTTCTTCATTTGTCTAGTGTAGTTCAAGCCATGAAGCTCAATACATCCTCAAACCAATAAGAGCATAAGCCAAGCTATCAAGATAAGCCTAAAAAGGAGAGGCAACAATTTTCTAAACTTGGTGACTCATATGAGGATGTCTTCAAGACACTCATTACCAACAACCTTTCACAACCTCAAGATTGAGTAAATTTCTGCATACTCGAAGTTAAGCCACATTGGTGGAATGAAAAAGCTTTTTGCAAATTCCACAATGGCATTGGACATGACATCGAACATTGTTGGAAAATTAAGCACATCATTTAGGATCTCATTAAGAGTGGAAAACTTTAGATAGATGGGTTGAACACCAATGCTGACCATAAGGCATTCAAGGAGCCTTTGCCCAAATATGAAAAGGGGGAAACCTCTAAAACTAAGAATGGCAAGGCTGAAATCAATTATACTTACACATCTGTAGAAAATGTTGTAAATATGCTTGAAGTTGTGGAAGAAAACGTCAACAAGATGAGAAGTAGAGATCCCTATGGCTATGATTTGGACATGGAATCTCCTCCTATCTTTGTTGAAGAACTAGTTGTGGTGTTAAGGGGTCCCAACTCTAGAATGTCATCCTAAGCTCTTAATGTTGTAACGAGAAGTCAAGGACCTATTGTCATTAGAGGGCCTAGCTCAAGCCAAACCAATAAACCCAAGCAAGTGGCATCCAAGAATATTACCACCAAATCAGCTATGAATCCCAAGTTAAGCTATAACCTTGTTGACCAGTTACAAAGAACCTTAGCTCAGATTTCAATCTTCAAGCTCTTAGAGTTGTCTCCAAGACACAAACAAATCCTTGAGGATGTCTTGTGTGCAAAAAATGTCCCTAACAACATAGATGTTGACCAATTCCATAACATGGTTAACCACCTTGCCAACCCTCATTACCCAACTTTTTCAGAAGAAGATGACAAAGCTTTGAGCCATCCACATAATCTTGCCCTTCATATTGAAGTCATGATTCACAAAACCCATGTCAAGCATGTGTTGATGGATGAGGGTGCTGGGCTCAACATTTGTTCTTTGAGTCTATTGAAGATACTGGGTTATTTGGAACAAGTCATAGATACCCAAAAGAAGATTACCATTAAAGCCTATGATGAGGTAGAAAGAAGTTCCAAGGCATTGGCCATCCTTCCTGTTAGGATTGGTCCTGTTGAAAATGATATTTTGTTTCAAATTGTTGATGCCGGTCCTTTAGCATACAATATCCTACTTGGTAGACCATGGATTCATGACATGCAAGCATTGTTGTCTACCTACCAAAGATGATACCATTCGTATCCACAACATTGAGCCAGTAATTGACCTACCCCTTACTCATCCTCACCTAATTGATTGGTCTCAATGCTATGAAGAGCCTCAACTCTTAACTTTCCAAAATGACTATGAGATAGCATGTTACTTAAATGCCCGTGAACTCATAGTCTCTTCTACCAGTGAACCAACTAAAATCATGACAAAGCTAGACATCAAGTACCTTAGTCACAAAATAAAGAGAAAAGGAAAAAAGAATAAGAGTTCTAATGGCGAAAACCACTGTGTGGCGATATCAGAACCTAAAAAGGTGAAAATAAAGGATGTATCCAAGGGTGAAAACCTCTCTGAGGTTCCTAAGGATGAGGTACTTGATCATCTCCCAAGTTACTTTCAAGACAGATCTTCAGTTCTTGTTGAGCCTACATAGCCAGTCAATTTGGGTACAGAAGAGGCTCCACAAATAGTGCATTTGGCTTAGTCCTTATCAACATAGGAAAGATAAGCATATACCAAGTTCTTACAGAGCAAGAAGATTAATTTTTCTTGGACTTACTCAGACATGCTAGGGTTGGACACTAATCTCATTATGCATCACTTGTCCATAGCTCCAAGTGTAAAACCAGTTAAACAAAAAATTGAGGAAAATGCATCCTCACATAGCTCTTCTCGTCAAGGAAGAACTAGAAAAACTCCTTAGTGTAGGATTTATAAGAGCTATTGACTAGGCTGAATGGATATCAAATATTGTACCAATTTCTAAACATGACAAGTCCATTCACATCTATACAGATTTCAAAGATGTTAATAGAGCATGCCCAAAGGATGATTTTCCACTCCTTAACATAGACATGATAGTGGACATGACCGTGGGTTATGAGATCTATTCCTTGATGGATGGCTTTTCTGGATATAATCAGATTAAAATAGCTCTTGAAGACTAGGAAAAGACTGCATTCACTTGGGCATGGGGTACCTATTGATGGAATGTTATGCCTTTTGGATTGAAAAATGCAGGAGCTACTTATCAAAGAGCTATGACAACTATCTTTCATGACATGATGCATAAGAATATGGAAGATTATATGGATGACACCTTGGCTAAATCTAAGAAAAGGGATACACACTTATATGATTTAGAAGTCATTCTAGATCGTATGGAACAATTTCAATTGAGATTAAATCCTAAAAAGTGTGCATTTGGAGTCACCTCTAGAAAGCTTCTAGGATTTATCATTTCAACCAAAGGAATAGAGGTGGATCCAAAAAAAGTTCAAGCAATCTTGGATATGCCACCTCCCAAAAACATTATCCAAATGAGAAGTCTTCAAGGACACCTTCAATCTATAAGGAGGTTCATTTCACAGCTGGCAGATAGAGCTCAACCCTTCAATAAGACCTTGCATAAGGGAGTCAAATGTATCTAGAATGAGGATTGTCAAAAGAGCATGGACCAAATCAAGTAGTACTTGGCCAATCCTCCTCTCTTAATGCCTCCTATCCTAGGAAAGCCATTCATACTATATGTTTCAGCAATGAAATCTTCCTTGGGGGCATTATTATCTCAACTTGATGACACTAGGAAAGAAAGAGCTATATATTACATCAGTCATACTCTTGTGTCATATGAGGTCAATTACACTAGTATTGAAAAATCTTACCTTTCAGTGGTGTTTGCTTCCTAAAAGTTGTGACATTACATGCTTGCACATACGATACACCTCATAGAAAAGATTGATCCTCTCAAATATTTGCTTGGTAAGGCTGCTCTCACAGGTAGACTTGCTAAGTGGATGATGATCTTGTCAGATTTTGACATAGAGTATGTTGAGCGTAAAGCTATAAAAGGTCAAGCCATAGCAGATCAATTGGCTGATTTCCCAATTCAAGACAACATGCCTATTCAAGTTGAATTTCCAAATGAGCACCTAATGTACATGATTGCAAGAACATGGAAGATGTTCTTTGATGGTTCTTTTATGCAAAATGGTTCAGGAGCTGGAGTGTTGTTTGTTTCTCCTCATGGGTACACAATTCCTAAATCCTACAAGTTATTATTCCCATATACAAATAACATTGCTAAATATGAGGCTTTGACAAATGGATTGAAGATGGCCATAGAATGGAGAATCATAGAGCTTCACATTTATGGGGATTCACAATTAATAATTAACCAAGTTAATGAAGAATACCAAAAAAAAGATGAAAAATTGGTACCCTACAAGAAAATGGTTGATTCATTGAGACGATATTTCACATTTGTCACATTTCAGCAAATCCCTAGAGTAGAGAATAAAGAAGCTGATGCTATGGCTACACTTGCTTCACTTCTTCATCTAGAACAACATGAGTCCAGATTTGAATTCCTAGTGGAAGAGCTACACTATCCTATCTATGACTCCCAAGAAAGCCATGTTGTTTGTACCCTTGTTGGTCATGAGTCATCCTACTATGGTGCCATTTACTCATATCTCTATGATGGCATTATTCCTGAAACCTTCAATCGCTCTGAACAAAGAAACTTAACTTGAAATGCTTCTCACCATACCCTTATCTCTGGTGATCTATATAGGAGGGGTTTAGATGGGACACTTCTTAGGTGCTTGGAAAAGGAAAAATCCAATCAAGTGTTAGCTGACATTCATGAGGGCATTTGTGAGGGATATTCCAATGGTCTTGCCATGGCTCAAAGGTTTCTTAGGGTGGGGTACTATTGGCCTACCATGCAGACAGATGCAGTAGCTTTTGCAAAATCATTCGAAAAGTGTTAGAAACATGGTAACCTGATACATACTCTAGGCAGGGAGCTTATTCCATCTATATCTCATTGGCCATTTCAGCGTTGGGCCTTTCATATTGTTGGATAGATTCATCCAAACTCATTAGGTGGACACAAATTTATCATCACTGATACTGATTACTTTACTAAATGGGTAGAAGCTGTCCCACTTTCTGTTGCCTTAGGCAAGATAGTCTCTCTATTCATTTTGAACCATATCATCTATCGATATGGAGTGCCTTCTAAAATAATCACTGACAATGGAGGTCAGTTCAAAAACAAGGACCTTAAACAACTCTGCAAAAAAATTCAAGATAAAACAACATTGGTCCTCCATTTATTTCCTACAAGGAAATGGACAAGTAGAGGCTTCAAATAAAACCATTCTCAAAATTCTCCATAGAATAGTTCATAAGAATGGTAGAGATTGGCATATATAGATAAATCTAGCCTTGTGGGCTTACAGAATGAGTATCTGTACTCCAACTAGGGCTACTCCTTTTGCCCTTACTTATGGTGTTGAAGCAGTGTTACCCTTAGAGGTTGAGATTCCTCAACTTAGAGTTTCCCTCAAATGTCTAGTTACAGATGAAGACTACCGCACCATGAGACTCCAAGAGTTGGAACTTCTAGATGAAAATTGTCAAGCATCATTTGATGACATGAGGGTTTACCAAAAGCATATGTCCAAAGCATTCAATAAAAATGTTCACCCTAGAGAATTCCAAGTGGGAGATCTTGTCTTGTGAGAAAACCCTAAGAACCAACAACATAGAGATCAAAAGGGAAACTTTGAACCTAATTGGCTTGGACCCTATATCATTACTGTAGCTTTTGGGACAGGTGCTTATTTATTATCTATTGAAGAGGGAGAGAAAATCCTTGATCCCATTAATGTTTTGCACCTAAAAAATTTCTATCCATGATGTTTGTTTTGTTTGGGGGCATCCTTGTACATATTTATTGATCCTGAAAAAATACAAAAAAATAAAAAAATTCAAAATAATAGAAAAAGTGCCTTGGTGAAAACCTGGAAATAGGTGCCTTGGTAGAAAAAATACAAAAAAAAATTAAAAAAAAATCTCCAAGTGGTGAAAACTTGGAAATAGGTGCTATTTGAGGCTTTTGCACCATTGTTTCTTAGCACGCATCCTCGACACTTAGCCTTTCTCCATCATGCTTTGTCCTTGTTGCCTTGGTTTAGAATTGATCTTTGTCTTTGTCTAGGGGGCATAACTGCATTAGCTTTGGTCTCTTGGATGCGTTGGTCTCTAGGACACCTAGCAAACTGTGTTTTTCAACACCACCCCAATTGTGTTTTTCAACACTTCCCTAGAGTCAAGTGTTTCTCAACACTTATCAGATGTTTTACCCACAGTCTAGAATGATATAATATTTTCCATTGGCAGATGCGATACTCAAAGTTTGACTCTATGACCTACACACACACTTAAAAATTTGACTCGCTGAGACTTGTTTGACTTTATTTCTTTGTGTGCTATCTATGATGATTTCTTTGATGAGTGTTCTCTCCCTAAATGGTTTTCGATGATGCATAGCTAGAAGACTGGGGGCATGAGGACATGTTTTATTTATTTTCTTCTTGTGGGTATATTTTGTTGGTCCTAACTATCATTAGCATTTATGTTTGTTCCACTTGACACTAGGATCTACAATGTATTATCCTTGACTATTTTCTACAAGTGCATGCTTATAGTCATCTTGAATTTCTTGTGTCTTGGGGAACCTCCCTACACTAGTCATCTTGACCTACATGTCTTTGATGCTTAGGTGGGATTCCCACATTCCTGTTTGCTATAGATCATATTCATATACCCATGGTTATACTAGTGTGTATTGTATGATCTTGTGATGCTACCAATAAAGCTTGATGATGAATATTAGAGTCTAATGGCTTTGTGACCTTGCAAGTGAACCACTTTTCATAGTAGCTTGCATTCTTAGGTTCATGTTAGATTAGTTTTACATCTTGCATATGGAAAGAGCTCTCCTTTCATCTTTCATGGACTTTTCAGTCAACTGCACTCATCTTTCATTTCTTCTCGATCATGTCTTTTTCTCCTTGTCTGTCACATCACACCTTTTCCTATCATCACAAGGGGTTAATCTTATCATCATATCTATATCAACAAGAGATCATTTTTAGAAACATGAGTCTATATCATAACATGAGAACTAAACATACATCTATGAGAGAGATTATACATGAGCATTTATAAACATTTATCATATATTTGAGCAATATAACATAGATAATAAAATAGAAACATCCATCACAAGTGAGACAAGTACATAAGATACATCATAAATGCAATAATCTCATATATATAGAAAATGATACAAGTACAATATGAGATCCCAAAATCTTGATCAAGTCTCAGGATATGTCTATACATCTAAAAATCCTAGACCTAAGACTAGCTTGATCCATCATGAGGAGGTGGTGGAGGAGGTGGTGGCCCCATCCCATCACCTACCATGTCTAATCGCCCTGCCCTCTCAGAGTAGAGTGGCACTCTCTATGCTATAGGAACAACTGCTATATATAATCCATGATAATAAGCTTCCCATGTCGTCTCTCTCTGAAGCTTTGTGGCCTCTGCCCATGCTTCCCTCTCATGCTGATCTATCTCAGCTCTTGTGTCTAAGAACTGTTGATCTCGAATGGCAATAGTGTTTCACAGCTACTGTATCTCAGCCTCTAAGGCCTGAATCCTCACACAGAGATCCTCTCCTCCCCTGTCCATAGGCTACTCCTTCCCTACATCTACCCATCGATGAGATGGTCTCACCTCATCCTCCTCCTCACTCCCTGACCCATGTCTCTATGACCATCTCTGGCCACTTGATCTGGATCCCTGTCCACTCTCTACTCTCCCTCTACCTCCACCTCCATCTCTCCCATCATCACCATCCCCACCTTGTGCCTATGTCTGTGCATCTAGAACTATAAACCTAGGGAATGACTATCTCTGGTGGTCTGCTATATATCCTACATCTGCCATGTCAGGTAGATAATCCCATGGCTCTCTCCATAGCCCTGCTATCTCTTGTGCTACCTACTGGTAGTCTAGCATCAGTAGCCATCCCTGTCCCTCCTCATCCTTGGACCTGGCATATGTAGTGGTCTCTACCGCCACCCTCTATTGCTGGCCAAACTATCTCCAAACCTGAGTAATGACAAATCACTCAACAATCTCTGAATGGCAACAGAGTAATGGTTGACTACATAGCATATATCCAAGTTTTTGATCCTAGTCACTCCACTGCTCACACTGTCAGTATAGCCTCCACTCAAAGCCTATGAGCTCATCTAGTAGCCTCTTGTAGTATGTTAGATCTCCACTATGGAGCTGGCTAATGAATCCCATGTACCTGTAGATATAGGGCTGTCTCCACTTCTGAGGCTGTACATGTGGGTGCACAATGATAATGTGCTCCCATGCCCATATCTGTGCTAAGATAGCACCACATGCCCATGTTCTTTTGTCCCTATATACTATCTCATGTAGCTCGTGGTACATATCTATAAGGATAGCTGGGCCCTAGGCCATCCATCTAGGGTGTGCAATCAAATCTACTACCAGTCTGCCCCATCCTAGTGGGAATCCCCTCTGGCTCCTATCGGTGATCAAGGCATGTGCTACTATTGAGCACACTATGTAGGGAACTAGGTAATCATGACCATACTCCTCAATCAGCTGGTCCCAACTGAGGTGTCTATCAATGATGGTGACATCCTGGAAGAGGTCCTGGATGTCTTATGACTCTTCTATGAGAGTCTAATCATAGTATACCTGTGTCAACATGCAATCATGTCATTTTTCATCATATGGAAATATTACATTTATCAATATCTACAAACATGATTATACTCATTTGATCTTCGTGGCTAGGTACCCAAAGGATCTGATAGACATCCTCTAATGTGATGGTAGCCTCTCTAGTCAGTAGATGAAAGGTGTTGTGCTCACTGTGCCATCTCGCAGCCAAGGCTGTCAACAACCCATGGTTTTCCCATATATGGGGCATATCCAGCAAGAACCCAAACCCCATCCTAGTTAGATTTGTCTACCCTGGGTCATCTAGATCCTGGATGTAGCATAGTTCCACCACTCTTGACACTCTAATGATCAGTGTTAGGAAAACCTCCTACAAGCCATAACCCGCAAACTAGATTTCAAAACATGTCATGATGGATGACTAAAAATAGTACAAGTAATATCAAACACAAAAATTATCTTTGCACATGTTATATTGTTCAAATTAAAATCATACAATACTTCTTATATTAGTGCGATACTATTTTTTTGATATTGTATCATACGATATTTTATTCAATAGCGGTGCGATACTTTTTCCTTGTGTGATAGTTCACACAATGTTGCATGACATTTCGGCTAGCATCATGCGATGTTTCACTGAATAGTTGTGCGAAGCTTTGTGGTCCCGTAAAATATCGCACGATACAATCCATAATACATGTGTGATAATTTCAAAGTATCGTATGAAGTTTCGCATTGCTATAAATTTAAAATATTAAAAAACAATAAAAAATGTGTTTTCAATACAATTAATGACTCAAAAAGCTTTTTTTTTTTTAAACTTACCAGGGCACCATAGTGAGGAGGCCGATTGTGCAACCGACTGCACTCAAATCAATGTGTGTGGATTGGAATCACTACTTGCTAAGCCATATTCTCTCTCTAATCTCTCAAAGTTCTCAAAATCACAATAAGACAAATGAATTTGAAAATGACCTTTTTACCCCTTTATATAGCACTTTGACTTTTTGACCTAATTTTCAAAACATCTCAGAATTTTGTAAAAATTGCACCCCTGGCTAATTTCCATATCCTGGATCCATTTTCAAGATCAAAATTAAAATCTAACATCTTGATAGTCAAAATCATATTTTAAAATTTCCCCTTCTTCTACGTAGTTGGCTAACTGTTTGAGGCCTGATCCTTTGATCTTTGCTGGGGCATCTTCATTTCTTCATCACCATCTCTTTCAAAATTTCTAGTCTTTCATTCATCTTCATTCACTTTGTCTCTCTGAGGTTTGACTTCATCTTTATCTTATATCTTTCTCAGTCAAACCTAGTCAAATTGGGGCATGTCTTCACTGCTTGATAGTTATTCTATCATCTTTCATCTTCGATTATGATTTCTAGTGATTTGATCAAACTTATCAATTTTTTGTTTCCCTCTACCTGATTTTGATTTTGATTCCGAGGGGGCAGTACCTATCAAACTTCAATTCTTGATTCAACTTTTCAATTAAACCTCGCTTGAGATTCTTATCTCTTATTTGATACTTGACAATTACCTAGTTACAAGGGTGTTGGTCTTGTCTTTTTCAATCAACTTATCTTTGTTAGCTTATCTTTGTCCTGATGTGTTCCCATCCGTTGAACACATGTCTGGGTTGTTTTGTGATCCCAAATTGATCTCACATTTCAATTCCATTCTTTGACCACATGTGAACCCAAATCGATCTCACATTAGTCAAAGAGGGGCAAATGTATACACCCTAAAATGGTCACCTAGACTTTGGGCCCGCATTCAGCAATTTATCAATTTCATGAATCAACATTTTCAATTCAATATCAATTTTATTGATCAAATCTTAATTCTATCATTTATTCATTTATATTCTATGGGTTAACCATTCTATCCTAAGTCTTTATTTAATTAAAAGGAATTTCCTCCCCTTTTATTAAATAAAAAGCCCCCACTTTTCCTCTTATCCTAAGTTGCACAAATAAAGCATTATTCTTATTTTATAAAAAGAAGAAAAAGCCTTTTTGTCTCATATGGGGCACAAAAGTCAACTCTTATTTCTCATTGGAGGAGATTTGTGCACAAGGATTGATCCCTCTTTCAAGCTCCACCCTTAATTAAATCTTTTGCCTCTTAATCTCCATAGTCCATTCATCTTTAAAAGGAGATCTCTTTTCTCATTCGAAGGATCCACTTTTGAATACTAATCTTATGTTGTAGGCTTTCTTGGTGACTTTGAAGCTTTGGAGATCTTGTTGCATTCTAGTTTCTATTCTTGCATATTAGCTTAGCTTTCATGGCATCTTAGCTTAGTTTATTTTATGCTCTAGATTAGCTCACATAGCTTAATTAGCAAGGCTTGTAATCCTTTCATTTCTATTGCTTAGTTGCATAATTGCATCTTCATCTTAGCATAGTTGCATTACATTTCCATTTGTGATTCTTGAAGATATTGGCATTCTTGCCCTTGTCTCTTTGAATCTTCCATTGTGTGGTTTACTAGCAAGGTTGCATGCTTCATAGCTCTAGTTGAGAGCACTATAAACATCCTTGTGACTCCATGCCTAGGGAGCTCTAGGTCACTTTCTCAAGGTTTCCAATCCATGGATACTCTTGAAAGTAATGGCTTAGAGAAGTGCACAATTTGAGTGTACACCTGAATAGCATTTGTTGATGCAAGTTTGATAGACATTTTAGTATTATTTATTAAGGAGTAATCATATTTTGTAAAGTCCCTTAGCTGAGTAGATTGTAGTAGATCTTAATTGTAAATCCTTTAACCAAGTACAATTCTTATATTAGAATTGTGAAATCTCTTAATAGAGTAGACTCAACAACCTTTAGACTCTTAACCAGGTTAATAATCTTAACAGGGTCAGCTATCAGAAATAGCTAAGTATTGTAGCTCTAATCGAGAAAACTTTATTCTGTAGTAGTGAAGTCCTGTGGGTGTCATCCCCATCATAGTTTTTATCTTCTAACAAGGATTTTTGCGATACTAAATATTTGTGTTATATGTTGATGATTAATTTTTTTATTTATTTCATGTAATACATGAAAATGTTAAGGAATTAGTAAATGATTGTGAATAAATTTCAAATAATTTTAAAAGAATTTTAAAGTACTAATTCACCCCTCCCTTCTTAGTACTTACCTTTACACACCTAATCCAACAATTGGTATCAGAGCTCAATCTCTTATTAATGAGTTTAGTCACTTGAGAGGAAAGATGGAAAGCTACAAGTGCAAAATAATAATTGACAGTATGGAAATGGAACTAAAGATGGCCAATGAGGAAATTGAAGAATTGAGTAGAAAATTAAAACATTTAATAGAAAAAGGAAAGAACTAGCACATCAGTTGGAAGATACTCGAGATCAAGTTGAGGAACTTGAAGAAAAATCAAAAGGAGGGATGTATGGTAAATATGATGCTATCATATCATAACTATCTGAAAAGAACAAGAATCTAGTTGATGAGGTGAAAACACTAAAAAGAGAACAATAAGCATAATCAACAAGGATGTGTGAAATCATGGAACAAAAAGGAAAAGATGAGGATGACAAAAGAACAACTAAAGAAGAGAGAAGGAAAATTAATACAAGATTAGATCAGAAATACAAGGAAATAATGAGGCTAACACTGATGTAGGACCATCTTGGGTCCTTGGCAATCCCATGTCACCAAAAGCATTTTAAAGTTTGTCTATGTTGCTTAGTTTCTTCTTTGATCGAGTTGGCTTGGTAGTTGGTCGGTTTCCTTTGGTTACCGAGTTTGGTCAATTATCTCTTAGGCGGTCAGTTATTTCACTGGTGCTCAGTGATGCTTATCTGTTTCTCACTCACCCTTGCTTCCTGAATAGTTTATTTTGAGTTTCTGTTGAGGCTGGCTTGTGCATTGATTATGGGTCATAGATTTAATGCTAACATCCATCATTGGGAAGCATGTGGCTCCAGATCTGACCGTTCCTTCTATTGATTATGGATCTAAAGGCTGACTTAGTTTGGTAGTCTCTTAGACAAGTATAGTTGGTTGGTTAGAGTTTTAGGGAGTCAATCTTGATAGAGGATAGGAGATTAGAGGTTCTGACAGATCCTCATAGATTAAGGACTTATGTAATTCATTGTAATATCTGGTTGTAACTGGGAATCCCTTATAGCCTGACATGTATGAATCAATTACAATAAATATATGAAAATGATCTGCATTCTCTCTATCTATTGTTTGTTTCTTCCATGTGTTGTTGAGCAAGGTGGATCTAGTTAGGGTGCGCCATCCTTTGGCCCCTGCCATCCTCCTTTGTATCAGGGGGTATTAGAGTGAGGTGAGATCTCAATCTAGGTCTACAGATCTAGGTTTGTAGGTTCCTTCTTTTGAATCCCTATTTGAATTGTTGTAGAGTGGTAGATTGCAATCTGACCTACAATTGTAGAGGGTTTTTCAAGATGGTTCATGGGAGGTGAGATGCAGATCCAGGATTAACAGACATGTTGAGACAAATTGCTGTTAGGTTAGAAGTTTTTGGGACAACCCAAAGAAGAGGCAGACAGCTTGAAGATGTTAGTGATGATGAAGTTAAGGAAGAACAAGAAAATGTAGAACTAGCACTTGTGCTGGATCAGGGTGAAGAAATATTTTTTAAGGCTTTGACAAGTCTGAAGTCTACACCACATAATCCTCTTTAGTATGGTGTAAAATTAGATTCTGATGAATTGGTCAATTGGATCACTAAGATGGAAAAGTACTTTGAATATGAGAATGTACTTGAAGACAAGAAAGTGAAGATTGCAAGCACAAAGTTGAAAAGTCATGCATCCTTATGGCGGGAACATCTACTGTTGGATAGAAAAAGGAAAGGCAAAGACAAAATCAAGGTATGGAATAAAATGGTGAATAAATTGAAAGGAAAGTTCTTACCTTGTGATTATCAAATCAACCTAGTTAGGCAAATGCAAAGTTTGAAGTAGAAAGATAGCTCGGTAAAAGAATATATTGAGGAATTATATAGATTAGGTATCAGATCTGGACATGATGAAGATGATGTGGAAAGAATTGCTAGATACCTGAATGGTTTGAGAGTCTCCATCCAAGAAGAAATCAGTATGGTCAAATTGGAGAACATTCAAGAGGCTTATCAATTTTCTTTGAAAGCTAAGGATAAATTGAACAAGAGCTATGAATAGAGACATAGAGGTAGAGGTGCACCAGTAGATTCCCTAGAGGAAGAGGTAGATCCTTTGGTGAAAATAGTAGATCTAAACCCGAAAAGAAAAATCTTGATAAAGGCAAGACCAAGTGGAAAGATGAAAGTTCATCTAGAGGAAGAGGCAGTAACTACCAAGGTGGTTATAGTAGAGGAAGTTTTTGAGGAACTTATTACAATTGTGGAGAAGGACATAGATCATTTGAATGTACACATGCAAGTAAGAAGACTGGTAACAGTCAGAATGCTTTGGTGCAAGAAGAGTCATCGAATGAACCTAAGAAGGAAAATAACTTGATGGTGAGAAGAGCACTATGGAATGAAAGTAAAAAGGAAGATCTGGTAAGGAAAATTTTGTTCAAGACCAGATGTAGAGTTTTTGACAAAGTTTAGAAGGTAATCATTGACAGTGGTAGCTCAGAGAATCTGGCATCTGAGGAGATGGTCACAAAGTTACAGTTGAAAAGGTTGGAACATCCAAAGCTCTATCAGATTTCATGGATCAAAGATGAGAACACACTCCTGGTAAGTGAACAATGTTATATGAATTTGAAGATTGGAAAGTACTATGATAAGGTGTTATGTGATATGATGCCTATGGATTGTTGTCATATTTTGTTTGGTAGACCTTGGCAATATGATAGACATGCTATATATGATGGGAGATTGCATAAGTATATTATTGTGGTTGATGGAAGAAAACAAATATTGTTACCTTTGATGGAAGAACCTATTAGTAATGTTTGCACATCTGTGAAAGTTTTCTTGATGGAAGGAAGAAAGTTTGTTAAGGATTTGAAAAAGATGTATGTTTTTTCTATAATTCCTAATAAACCGAGTAAGAAAACAGAGGATAGTGTTCCTGAGGAGATTGATAAGTTACTCACCGAATATAAAGATATCATTTCTAATAATGTACCTGATGGTTTTCCACTGAAGAGAAGCATTGATCATTGTATGGATCTAATCCCTGGAGCTAGTTTACCGAATAAGGCACCTCATTAGTTGACACCTATTGAGAATCAGGAATTGAATTGATAGATTCAAGAGTTGCTGGAGAAAGGTTTGATTAGAGAGATTTTGATTCCTTGTGTAGTACCTATGGTATTAGCACCTAAGAAGAATGGATAATGGTGAACATGTAATGATTCCAAAGCAATCAACAAGATAACAGTGAAATATAGGATTCCTATATCGAGAATGGATGACATAATGGATAGTTTGACTAGAGCAAAGTATTTTACTAAGATTGATTTGAAAAGTGGGTATCGTCCAATCAGAATCAGAGAAAGTGATGAATGGAAGAATACTTTCAAGACAAAATAAGGTTTGTATGAGTGGTTGGTTATGCCTTTTGGTTTAACTAAGGCACCGAGTACATTTATGAGATTGATGAATGAAGTTCTGAAGAAATTCTTGGGTAAGTTTCTAATTGTATATCTTGATGATATTTTGATATTAAGTAAGACCAGATAAGAACATTTTTTGCATGTTAGACAAGTTTTGCAGAGATTGAAAGAGGAAAAGTTGTTGATAAATCTGAAAAAAATTTCATTTATGAAAGAGGAGATTGTGTATTTGGGATTTGTGATTTCAGCTGATGGTTTGAAGATGGATCCTGAAAAGGTTGAAGCTATTTTGAATTGGCCTACACCTAAAAATACTAGTGAGGTAAGATCATTTCATGGATTGGCAAGTTTTTATCGAAAGTTCATTAGAAATTTTAGTTCAATTTGTAATGCTATAATTGAGACTATGAGAGGAGACACAAGAGAATTCAAGTGGACACATGGAGCTGATAAAAGTTTTGAGACTCTGAAGCAGAAGGTTGCTAAATTGTCTATTTTGGCATTGCCTGATTTCAATAAGGTATTTCAAGTAGAATGTGATGCAAGTGGTAGTGCAATTGGAGTTGTACCTGTTGCTTTCTTTAGTGAAAAGTTGAATGATGCAAGAAGAAAATATTCTATGTATGATCAAGAATTCTATACTATTGTTCAAACATTGAATAAATGGAGACATTATTTTATGCCAAGTGAATTTGTGTTGTATACTGATCATAAGGCTTTACAGTATTTGGGTAGTCAAAATAAGTTGAATCAAAGACATATGAAATGGGTTGAGTACTTGTAGAGTTATACATTTGTGATAAAGCATAAGAATGGAGTCACTAACCGAGTTGCTAATGCATTGAGTAGAAGAAGATCTTTGATGACCAAGATGAAAATTCAAGTTCTTGGTTTTGATGAGATGAGAGATTCTTATGAAGTTGATCCTAATTTTTCTGAGTCATGGAGAAAGTGCAGAGAACCTATTCAAGATCAATCGAGTACTAAATGGGGAGAATATTTTATTCAGGAAGGTATGTTGTTTAAAGGTATTCAATTATGTATACTAAGAGGACCAATGAGAAATAGTTTGATAAAGGAGAAACATAGTGGTGGTTTAGCTGGACATTTTAGAATTGATAAGACATTCAATTTTCTTAAGGGGAAATACCTTTGGCCTCAATTGTATAAAGATGTTTAGAAATTTGTGAAAAGTTGTGGAGTTTTCCAAGTTGCAAAAGGAGTAAGTCAAAATACTGGATTGTATACACTGATTGCTATTCTTGAGAATCCTTCGGTTGACATCAGTATGGATTTTGTTCTTGGCTTACCAAAGATAGTAAGAGGTAATGATTCTATATTTTTTATTGTGGATAGATTTTCTAAGATGGTACATTTTATACCATGTAGAAAGACATCAGATGTAGTACATGTAGCAGATCTTTTCTTCACGGAAATTGTTAGATTGCATGGATTACAGAGGAGTACTATCTCTGACCAAGATAATAAATTTGTTGGATACTTTTGGAAGACTCTTTGGAGAAATTTTGGCACTTAGTTGAAATATAGTTCTACATTTCACCCAAAAACCAATGGATAGATAAAGGTTGTGAATAGAAGTTTGGGTAATCTTTTGAGATGTTTAGTTGGAGACACACTGAGTAATTGGGATTTTGTGTTAGCACAAGCAGAGTTTGCATACAATAATTTAGTGAATAGGAGTACTGGGAAAACACCTTTTGAAATTGTAAATGGCTTACAACTGAGAGGTATATCTGATTTGAGAGACATTGATAATGAGAGTAAGAGAAGTGTTGAAGGAGTAAAATTTGCTGAGTATACGAAGACATTGCACGAAGATGTGAAATGCAAGCTAGAAAAGAGTAATCAAAAATACAAAGACAGAGATGATAAATCAAGGAGACATAAGACTTTTGATCTTGGTGATGAAGTGATGGTTCATTTGAAGAAATGTCGATTTCCTATTGGAACATATGGGAAGATGAACATGAAGAAGTTTGGACCTTGCAAGATTTTGAAAAAATTTGATAGTGGAAATGCATATGAGATTGAGTTACCTGATTACATGTATATATCACCAATTTTTAACATTTCTAATTTGTATGAGTATCATGTACCTAGTGAAGAGATGGCAGTACCGACAGAGTATCCTAAGAAGCAAAATGAAGAAGTTGAGTAGATTTTGGAGCAAAGAGTTGGAAAAAGTACAAGAGGAAAACAATACATGGAATACCTAGTAAAGTGGAAGAATAAACTAATTGAAGACCGTTCATGGATTTCATAGTCTGAGTTGGATACAACTTGAATCATAACTGCTAAATAATTCAAAGAATCATTTCAAAGTAACCCTAGGTGTCTGATGCAGGAGCATCTCGGGTCCTTGGCAATCCTGTGTCACCAAAAACATTTTAAAGTTTGTCTATGTTGCTTGGTTCCTTCTTTGATTGAGTTGGTTTGGTAGTTGGTCAATTTCTTTTGGTTACCGAGTTTGGTTAGTTATCTCCTGGGTGGTCGATTATTTCACTGGCACTCAGTGATGCTTGTCTATTGCTTGGTCACCCTTTCTTATCAAGTAGTTTATTTTAAGTTTCTATTGAGGCTGACTTGTGCATTGATTATGGGTCACAAATTTAATGCTAGTATCCATCATTGGGAAGCATGTGGTCCTAGATCTAACTGTTCCTTTTGTTGATTATGGATCTAAAGGCTAACTTAGTTTAGTAGTCTCTTGTATAAGTATAGTTGGTTGGTTAGAGTTTTAGGGAGTCAGTCTTGATAAAGGACATGAGATTAGAGGTTTTGAAAGATCATCGTAGATTGAAGACTTCTGTAATTCATTTTAATATCTAGTCGTAACTACGAAGGCCTTATAGCTTGACATGTATGAATTAATTACAATAAATATATTAAAGTGATCTGCATTCTCTCTCTCTCACTCTGTTGTTTTTCACTTTTGTGTATTGTTGAGCAGGGTGGATTTGGTTAGGGTGCACCATCCTCCTTTGCATCAAACACAAACTCACTACAACTTGATAGATCAACTTGTTATTGCAAATTAGAATGTTGAAATGAAAGTTGGAGAAATTGTAGAATTGAGATCTGATAACGAACATCTGAAGAAAAATCTCAAAGATGAAAAAGATGCTAATAAAGTCCTAAAAAGAAATGAAGAAGCATTGAATATTCCAAATAAACAACTGAGAAATCAAAGGAAACTAGATGACACTTTTGGACTTGGTTTCAATAAAAACAATACCACTAAAAGTGTGATTCCTCCAAACATCCAGCCAACCGAGATAAAGATGCTACCCCATCAAATTATAATAAGCCTACATGTTATCTTTGTGGAAAATGAGGACACACAACTAACATCTACAGAAGTAAGAGAGGTAATCCACCAAATTCTCCTAAGTTTAAAGGTCATTGTTATAACTACAATAAATATGGACATAAGAAATTTGAATGTAGATAAGGAGTTGTGAATAATCCTAGGAAACCAAGGTTTGAAGGTTACTGTAACAACTGCAAGGGATATGGTCATAAATCTAGAGAATGCAGGTCACAAATAAAAAATGAGAAATGGGTCCCTAACCAATAGAATGTTGACAATAACTAACAAAGATCTAATATACCATGGGATTATAATGCAAGGATTTATTATATTGCATGTGGTAGATTTGGTCATGTTGCTAAAAATTTCTTTAAGATGCATGGAATCAAGAACATTAAGCCATGCAGAAACACTTGAATGACTTGTTTCCACTATCATAGAGTTAGTCAACTAGCCAAGGATTGCATGTATTGAAATAAGGATTCAACTAAGGAGGAACCAAGTGAAAAGACTCTTGAAAGTAAACATTGATGAGATTAGAGAGAAGATGAATAAGTCTTGGAGAATAAAGTCTCAAGATGATGGAAAAGAATTGGGAACTAGTGATGACACCACATCCTCTGAATCTAGTGCAGCTTTATTCACTTAATTGGTCAAGCTATGAATAGGAGTTGATAAATTAAAGCTTATTTTAAATTGGTTCCTATAATTAGTGAAAATATCTATATCAATGTATCAAGATGCATTTGGATATGAGCTATGAAATTATGATTTCATATGTTGATCGGTAAAGTGTTTAAGCTATTTTGTTGCATTTGATGAAGGAAAGTGTAGTTTAGTTAAATGGTAAAATAAAGTGAGTTAAGAAGAATTAAATGCATATTATAGTCATTAGAAGCCCTAACCTAAAGGAAAATCAATACATAGAGGATGATACTTCATTTTTACTTTACACTTTTGCAAGCACCTTTGAGCATTGATAGAAATGAGATTACAGAGAGACTATGAGCATTCAGTTGAGAATTCCAAACATCTACAAGATCATTTGAGGTATTTCTAGTGTTCACCAAGATGAATTAATATATTCTATTTATAATTCTATTTGATCCCTAGTATCTGTTAAAGTATTTTAAGATCAATGACACCCAAGTTGAAGAAACTAGTCATAGTTGAAAAGATTGATCCAATAAAGCTGAAGTATAAGCTTCTACCCACCATTACTACAAAAATTGACAAAATTGGAGCCCTATCATCAATCCCACCAAGGTTCATTTTGATTGAAGATGTTTTCTCCTTCATTCATTGTAAGATCAAAGATATTTATCAAGGAGAAATTGATACATCGTATAAGAACATGTGTGTTAATGGAAGTTTGAAGAGTGATCACACACACTTGTAGACCAAGGGTTTGGTCCATGAAATGCATGTACTAAAAACCTTTAAGCATGAGTGGATGAGAATTGTACTAAGTAGACTACATGATCGATTTATGTGGCTAGATGGGCCGATGTAAATAACAAAGGATGTTTTACATATTGTAACAAGATTTCTAGTCGGTGATAGACCGAGGACTTATAAGAAAACATATAAGAATAATTTGTGTGAGGTTGCAAAAGCTAAGTGGGATGGAAGAGGACTGAAATTATGTATAGTTGATGACCCCAAATTGAAGTTTGCATTTCAAATATTATATCATACATGATATTCCAATCATATCTGGTAGATAGTATACCCTGTGGAGCTATAGATATTGCCTATAAAATTTTCAAAGACATGAATATTGACTTGTGTGAGATTGTATTGAAATAGTTAGATGTTAACATGAATACCATTCAAGAAGAAAAGACAAATACATTAAATTTTCAACCACTAAACTAGTATGTATATTATTTTACTTCCAAAATTCATTTCCTACATTCGATGAAATCATTGGGAAAGTAGATAAACCCATAGTTTATCTAATAAATAAATTTATTCAAGGAATGGGTGATAATTTTAATGTTATAATGGATGATTATTTTCATAAATTTAAATCTATAATGCATAAGAGGTACACAACTCCACCTCAGTTAGTGGAAGAGTATAACGATGAACTTTGTTTTGAAGTAGATATAGATGTTTGTATTGTAAGGGATATGGAACCTATAACTAAGTGGTTACTACCGATGGGATATGAAATGAATACAGATGCTTCCACTATTCAAATCAAATGAATATTGGAGAAACTAGTTTATAAAAGTTCAACTTGGTATGGAACCTATGAAGAGGTTAAGGATAAAATATGAGCAATTATATTGATACCGAAAGAAATCAGGAAGACAAGTAAGATGATAAGTGCATTATCTAAGAGTTTAGGTATTGTTGATGTTGATGGAGTTGAGGAATTTTTGAGCCTTTAGAAATCAAGGGGAATAAAATAAAAGTTAATAAGGAAGCCCCTAGTCCAGCCAATGTAAGACCATCTACAAGGTCTACCT
>BSBK01010605.1:377500-425000 GCA_027943335.1 Chamaecyparis obtusa | reverse complement strand
CTGGGCGGATATAGTGGCTAGGTACCTATGCATTTCGGTGAGATGGATCATCTACTATATAGACACTCATTCATTCCTACTTTTGGAGGCCACCTCTTTGATTGATCAGCTCTTCAGACTTTGTCTTCTCTACCTAGTCATGCACTATTTCAGTGGGGGTTCCAGCAGTTTCATTTGACAGTGTTTGCAGCTTCATGCTTCAGAGATGTTTCATGCTCTTTCTTGTTCCTTTCTTTGGGACATTCCCTAGATTGGAGGCTTTGTTTCCTTCATCTAGTTTATTTCTTGTACTTGGGTACCTGATCAGGCCTTGTTGCTGGGACCCATTGCTCTTTCATGCATTTTTATTTTCATGCATCTTTTAGTCCTTAGTTGTTTAGCTTCTCCCTAAGTTACACTTAAGGGGGGGTGTTAGAGTAGTCATATTATAGCTAATAATTAATTTATTTAAGTATTAGTCTATTATTCTCTACACTTAAGTTAGACTTAGGCATCTTATTATTCTTTAGGGTTTCGTGATTCATTTTATAAGGGTTCACCTCTTTGTATTTCTTATCAGTTTTAGAATATCATTTTTAATATTGTGCATATGATGTCTCTGGCTTTTTGGCCTCCATAAATTTTTCTTGCCTTCTGTGCTTTGCTTCTTCCATGTGACAGGGTTATTCATGCAGGTGTTCTTGGGAGATTAGTCTTTTACCTAATCTAACATATATATATATATATATATATATATATATATATATATATATATATATATATATATGTATATATATATATATATATATGTATATATATATATATATATATATATATATATATGTATGTATGTATGTATGTATGTATGTATGTATGTATGTATGTATGTGTGTGTGTGTGTGTACATATATATATGTATACATATACATATACATATATATATGTATACATATACATACATACATATATATATATATATATATATATATATATATATATATATATATGTATATGTATGTATATGTATGTATATGTATATATATATATATATATATATATATATATATATATATATATATATATATATGTATATATATATATATATATATACATATACATATATATATATATATACATATATATATATACATACATCTATATATGTATGTATATATACATATATATATACATATATATATATATACATACATATATATATATGTATATATGTATGTATGTATGTATGTATGTATGTATGTATAGATATATACATACATGTACATATATATATATATATATATATATATATATATATATATATATATATATATATATATATATATATATATATATATATATATATATATATATATATATATATATATATATATAATTTATTATTACAAATTTAAAACAAATTAAAATAATAATAATTTAAAAACTAAATGCAAAAAGAAAAGGGGGGGAGACTCGCAAGTCCCATCCCTGGGCTAACCCCACAACAACCATAGGACCTATCGTGTGACAGCCTAGGGCCTGTCATGTGGTAGTCTCTAGGACTGTCGATGCCAGCCTTTGGGTTGTCATGCGATAGTCCTTATGACTGCTAAGTACAACTCTTAGAGCTATCATGCTTCAACATGGGGAGGTTGGGGTGGCCCCCACCTCAACTCCCACTTTAATTTAAATTTTTTTAATAATAATTTTTTTTTAAAATACATATTTTTTTAACATATTTTACACTTGTAATTAATGTTGTCGTTAAAACAACGAACACACATTTTTTGTATATTTTTCAAAAAAAATTTGAGAATACATGAATAAAATAAAAGAATACATTTTCAAATCTAGAAGATAATTTTCAACCAAATGAGAAGTGAATACACTTGTATTATTTCTTATTCTTTTTTTTTAAACAAATAAATTGAAAAGCCCTTATTGCATGATCAATCTGGGTATTTTCAAAATCATTTTCTAGGATTTAGTTGACTTTCATTTCAATTTGAATGCCAGATCTAAATTTTCTCGCATAAGTGTATCGTAAAATTGAACCTAGGCTTTTCAAGCAATTAATTTTTCATAGAATTTTCAACAATCATTAATTTCTATTAATTTCCATAAATTCAAACCCTAATTGAAAATCAAGAAAGAATTTAAACCAAGGATTGCATGCATATTGAAATTCCCCACAATCAAATTCCAGAATTTTCACAAGATAAAATCCATGAAACAATTCAAAACATCCAGATCTGACAGGCACAAAGAATAAACTCCTTTCAAAATTACAAAAAATACAATCACAAAGGTTATCAAACTCTACCTCAAGCACCAAATAAGATAAATTTGATGATGACTAGAGATAAAGACAAATCTAATCTTTTAGAAAATTTCCACCAAATTGAAATCCTTCACCGAAAAATTCTCCAAACATGTGTGTTGAGAATAATGGCCAAACCTTCACAATATAGGAAATTGAATTCCACATGCAAAGGTTGGAACTCAACTCCATAAAGAGCCTTGTTTTCATCAACCCCTAATTTCCCTTAATTTCAGTTCTAAACTCAAGTCTAATTTTCTAATTGCTCTTGTTGAAACCACTTAACTCAAAATTGACTAATTCTTTTAAATTAATTTATTTCAATTTTTATAGAGCATATTAATGCATTCTAATTAATTTAAATAACAAAATTTAGTCTACTTTAATTTTCCACATGCTATTTAATTTCTCAATTAATAAATACCTTTTATTCAAAAAGTTAAATTTACAACTTATTTAATCTAAAGTGAATATATTTAATTAATTTTCATTACTTAAATATCTTTATTTTTACAAAAAGTCTTTTCTTTAAAAAATCATTAAATTGAATAATTACATTTAATTAATTAAATACTCTCACCTTTAAATAGCTAAAAATAGCTTTCAATCCAATTTATTTAAATTACATAATTAATCTAACTAAAGTATCTACTTATAGCTCAATCACGTCAATAACCAAAAATCAACTGAACTTAAAGAACCACAACCATGCTCAAGGAAGGGACTATAAACTCACATCACCTAAATGAGTTTGGAAAGGGAAAAATATTAGAATCTTGTCCACTATTTCAAGACAATAGAATGTATTAGGTTGGGATTTGCATCTTAATATCTCCCCTCTTTTACCATTGAGACTAGTGATAGGGCATGCTCATCCTGATAATTGAGGGAAGTTGATGCCAGGTACCTGCAAACCTACATACAAGACCAACACACACACACACACACACACACACACACACACACACACACACACACACACACACACACACACACACACACACATATAAAATAAGAAATGGTGAGGATCAAGACATCAAGTGGATCCCACAAGTAGGTAGCTACGGCTCTGTCCCTCAACCATATCAAACATGTCATACAGGAAAGTAAAAGCATACATGATCACCACACACATGTAAGTATGGGGTGAGTATAATCATAATCATAAGCATCATTTTAAAAGATGTAAATCATCATCATAAAATAACTAACATCATCTTACTAGATCAATAAAACATCCATAATAATTCATTTATTTAAATCACCATGTAGTGTCATACATTCAAAACCATATAATAACTGAAATATCAACGCACACATAAAAGTGGCCTAAAGGATTTTGGCAATATAAAACTGAAAAGAAAACTATGGGTGGGCACAACATCCACCCCACCTAGAATTATGCTTACTCATGGAAGCCTACAAACAAATAGGGATATAAATCCCATAATATCATTGCACCCTCCCAATTCAGTGAACAATCATCAGTAGGGTTCCATTTTACCCTTGCCTACTCGATGGTGTGATCCTTAAGGGTCACATTTCACTACTCAAGAATGCGCATGGGCTCCAATGCCAACTTCTCATCCTCTACTTGTAAAGCATTCCAATCAAGTACATGTGCAACATATAGTATATATTGTCTAAGTAATGAAACATGTAAAACATCATGAATGCAAGAAAAGCTGGGTGACAAAGAAAGACAGTAAGAAACTAGTCCTATCTTCTCAAGAATCTCAAAAGATCTTAAAAAATGAGGCACCAACTTTGAACCTTTTCCATAATGGATCAGACCCTTCTATGGATGAACTCTTAGGAACACCTTAACACTAACAACAAACTACTTGTCCACTGTGTGAGCATTTGCATACTTCTTATGTCTATCCTGAGATATGGTCATGTGCTCATGGATGTGCTCCATCTATTGATCCATATCTTGAAGCATCTTAGGACCTAAAAAGATACGATCCTCTAGCCTATCCCAAATCAAAATTATAGGATAGGGATGGCCATACAAAGCCTAAAAAGGTGAAATACCAATAGAGCTATGATATCCATTATTGTAGGAACACTCAACCAAATAAAAATAGTCCTCCCAATGAGTTTGTCTATCCATGAAATACATCCTAAGCATATCCTCAAGCACCTGATTAACCTACTTTGTCTGACCATCAGTTTTAGGGTTATTTGTCAAGCTAAAATTCATCTATGCTCCAAGATCATGTTGCAAAGAGGTCCAAAATGTAGATGTGAATACTCAATCACATTCTGATATAATCTTGCAGGGATACCATGTAACCTCACAATATCGTACATGAAGACCTTAGCTACAATAGTTACTATGTAGGATGTTGTCATAGGAGAGAAGTATACCACCTTGGTCAACCATTCAACGGTAACCATAATGGTATCATGTATGCAGGGTGTCATAGGAAAACCCATGATGAAATCCATCAAAATGATATCCCATTTCCACGAAGGAATGAGATTGGGGTGTAAAAGACCCACTGGATGCTAGTGATCTGCCTTAACCCTTTGACACTCTAAACATATGGCCACAAAATTTGAAATGTTATGCTTTATACCAGACTAATAGTATAACTATCAAAGGTCTACATGCATCTTTTGGACACCTGGATGTATCAAGTAAGGTGCATAATGAGCCACATATAAGATCAAAGTACAAAGATTATCTAATGGGGGTACATATTCCCGGCTCATGTAACGTAAAATACCATCTAACTCCAAATAATACTCTTAAAATATTCCCTCTAAAGGTATCTCTAACTCAATCTCAGCTCTCACTTCCTTGTATCAAGTATCTAAAGGAAGTTCCTAGAGTATACAACTCAAAAAATCTACACCAAGAGTCAAAGCTGATATCTCATGTCTCCTACGACTCAAGGTTTCAGCTACCAAATTTTCCTTATCCTAGATGTACTCGACCTCAATGTCATATTCACAAATAAACTCCATCCATCACATTTTTCTAGGAATCAGATTAGGCTAGTTAAAGATATACTATAGGCTGTGATGATCACATGAAGGTCAAATTGGTGTCCTAATAGAAAATGTTTCCATTAGGCCAATGCATGGACTACCACTTCGAAATCAAGGTCATGTGTAGGATAATTCAATTCGTGCTCCTTGAGTTTGTGAGATTCATAAGAAATCACATGTCCTTCATAAGGACTACTCCTATACATTCCAAAGAATCATCAACACACACCATAAAGTCTCCTATAGGATCTAGAATTGCTAGAATAGGTGCATTGGTTAGATGCTTCTTGAGGTTCTGGAAAGCTTCTTCACACTTCTTTGTCTAGACATATTTCTTCCATGTCCTCTAGACAGAAGTAATATGATAATTAACTCTAGAGAAGTCTTTAACAAACCTGTGATAGTATCCTGCCAACCCCATGAAACTGCGGACTTTAGATATATTGGTGGGGGTTGGCCAATCAACTATATCCTGAATCTTGGAAGAATCCATTGAAATACCCTTACCCGAGATTACATGCCCTAAATACTAAACTTCTGACTAAAACAAGTCACACTTCACCACATTAGCATACAACTGATTATCACGAAGACACTACAAAACTAGTCGTAGATGTTACTTATGTTCTTCCATATTTTTAGATTATATCAATTTTTTTAGCTAGGAAGACAAGAAAAAAATGGTCAAGGTAAGAATGGAATACTCTATTCATTAAGAACATGAAATAGTTGGAGCATTTGTCAAACTAAAAGGAACAATTGTGAACTCATAATGTCCATAGCGAGTACAAAATGTTGTATTGTGAATATCTGCATTCTGAATGTGCAACTGATGGTATCCTGACTTGAGATCAATCTTGGAGAATACAAAGAGTCTTGTTTTCATCAATCCCTAATTTTCCTTAATTTCAATTCTGAACTCAAGTCTAATTTTCTAATTGCTCTTGTTGAAACAACTTAACTCAAAATTGACCAATTCTTTTAATTTAATTTATTTCAACTTGTATTGTGCAACTTAATGCATTCTAATTAATTTAAATAATAAAATTTAGTCTACTTTAATTTTCCACATGCTATTTAATTTCTCAATTAATAAATACCTTTTATTTAAAAAGTTAAATTTATAACTAATTTAATCTAAAGTGAATGTATTTAATGAATTTTTATTAATTATCTCTATTTTCACAATAACCCTTTTGATTAAAAATCATTAAGTTTAATAATTATATTTAATTAATTAAATACTCTCACCTTTAAATAACTAAAAATAGCAAAAAATCTAATTTATTTAAAATACACAATTAATCTAAATAAATTATCCAATTATAGAAATCACATCAATAACCAAAAATCAACTAAACTTAAAGAACCACAACCATGCTCAAGGAAGGGACTATAAACTCATGTCACCTGGCCAAGTTTGGAAAGGGAAAAATATCAGAATCATGTCCACTATTTCAAGAAAATAGAATAGCTTAGGTTGGGATTTGGATCTAAATATTATATCCCCTCTTTTACCATTGAGACTAGCAATAGGGCATGCTCATCTTGACAATTCAAGGAAGTCAATGCTCGATACCTGTATACAAGACCAACATGTACATACATATATATAAAACAAGAAATGGTGGGGATCAAGACATCGTGTGGATCCCACAAGTAGGTAACTACGACTCCATCCCTCAACCATATCAAACACATCATACAAGAAATTAAAAGCATACATGATCACCATACACATGCAAGTATGGGGCAAGTATAATCATAATCATAAGCATTATTTTAAACATGTAAATCATCATCATAAAATAACTAACATCATCTAACTGCATCAATAAAACATCTATAATTATTCATTTATTAAAATCACCATGTAGTTTCATAAATCCAAAACCATATAATAACTTAAATATCAACGTAGACATACAAGTGGCCTAAAGGAGTTTGGCAATATAAAAATGAAAAGAAAACTATGGGTGGGCACTACATTTTGTGTGTTATAATGCTGAGTTTGTGTTGAATATTCATTTCCACCCACGCCTTCATTTATTTTACTCATGGTTCAGACATGGAAAAATTGGATGGAAAAAATATTTAATCTTTGAAATAATTTATTTTTCTCATATAAGCATCTTGATATTTCCTTACAAGAGTTTTTATATAGATGGTATGCGTTTCTTTTGTTGAAATAATCTCTTGAGTTCAACATAATTTTCATCTTAATATTCATCTTAAGCTATGAAATTTATATGAAAGAACAAGGAAAAACTTAACTTATAATAAAACAATAGAATATAGACTCAATGACAAATAATTTTTATAGTAAATAATTTTACATCAACATTCTATATGTGTAATGAATTGGTTAACGAAGGCCTCAAAACTATTTCTACCAATCATAATAAAATTTAATGTATATGTACACTTCATAAATATCATTAAAAAATAAATGAAATAAAATCTACATTATAATATAAGAATTTTAATGCATTAATTATTTTTTTTAAAAATGTATAAGAATTATTTTAAAATGTGTGTATAATATAAAATTAGACATTACATATTATTGAGCTCAATAATATTCAATCTATAGTTATTTGTAACTAAAACATCGATTTCATAAATTTTGTGATAAATAAAAAATAAAATAAAATCTAAAAAAGTTAATGGTTGAATTAGAAACACACTTATTATCACTTCTGAAACTTCTCCAAAATTTTACTAATCTACACAAATACTAGAGACTTCCATTATATGATCTTTATTTATGCATCATATTAGGTACATATAAAAGACTCTCATTTTAAATCATCTTATATGATGTTTAGATAGATAAATTAAATATTTAGAAGAAGCATTGACATAGTATAGAAAGAAAAAAAAATGATTTAGAAGAAGAAATGATAAAATTAAGAAAATGGATGGCTAGAATGATAAGAGAAAGAATAGTGAAAAAAATGTAAACTTGTAGGGGAACCTTGTGATTATAGGGAAGAATTGCGCAAGTTTGAAGAGAAGAATAAATAGCGAGAGTAAAAGTTAAGTTTTTTTTATGGGATCAATAAAAATAATGAAGAAATAGAACAAAGACTAAATTTTCTTGGTGATTTAGAGGAATAGATGAAGAAATTAGAAGAAGAGAATACTTTATACAAGAAGGAAATTACAAAATGAAATAAAAAAATAGAAAGTCTGAAGTTAAAAATAAATTGGTATGTGATGTTTTTCGTAGTATGAGGACTTAAGTTTCCCACTCGATAAATGTAATTTTTCTTAAGTTTCTAGTTATTGTGATAATAATATTGGTTTGAAGATCATGAAAAGAATGGGATATAAAGGTAAAGGACTTGGAAGTCATGAACATGAATGAGGAATATTATTGAGTAAATAATGATTCAAAAATATAAAGGCCATGGATATATGAAAGGTAAAGGAATTATTGATATAGGTATTACAAGTTCAAGTAAATCATATTAAGGGATGCAAAGTATGCAATATACACATTGTAATAAGAAAGATCATACGAAGGACAAATATTGGACTTACTCCCTTGTAGTTTGTGTGGTTTGAAGAGTCATTATGAAAAGACATGTTTGAATAGAGAGTGCAATAAGGATTCTATGACATGTTTCATGAAAATGGATTATGGATGGACTTATGGATCTAGTTGGCAAACTCTTACAACAATGATTAAGAATTTGTATGAGTATTAAATCTTTCACATGAAAGTTTATAGAAATTAATTAAGGTTTTCAAAAGGCATAAAAAATGTTTCAATTCAAAAGAAAATATTGTCTAGCAAGATGAAAATTACAAGAGGTTCCAAATTTATGTCTTGAAGAACTTCTGTAACAGTTGTTGAACAATGAGAGAAAGACGTCAAAAAAGAAAAATGATCTGGAGACTTGGTTATGGACATTAGAAAGAGATAAAAGAAGACAATAGTCAAGAGAAAAAAATTAAATGTAG
The DNA here is from genome assembly GCA_027943335.1 of Chamaecyparis obtusa. Classification (NCBI taxonomy): domain Eukaryota; kingdom Viridiplantae; phylum Streptophyta; class Pinopsida; order Cupressales; family Cupressaceae; genus Chamaecyparis; species Chamaecyparis obtusa. Next base: position 415,735 of record BSBK01010605.1, on the reverse strand, counting down.
CTGCATTGGAAGCCAAAATTAAAGGGGGGTGTTGGGATATGTAATTTCAACCAGATTAATGATCATTTTAATACAATGTTCTAGAATTGTGCTATTTTTTTAAAAATATATTGTATAATGTTGGCCTAAGATAGATGTTTTCTAGGTTTATCCATTTGTATCTCAATGATGTATGAGCATCATGGGGTAGTTATAAATTCTGCATGTTGGAGTTTTTTGTTGCTTAGTTGCAGTGTTGACCGATGGGCTCAATCACTGAAGGGCTCAGTCATTGAAGGAACTTGGAAAAACTTCTTATGCTTGGCATAACCTGTGCTCGACAATACTTTTGGTGCTTGGTTGATGATGACTGGATTGTTCAGTAGTTTTACTAAGGCTCGGTAGTTTGGCTTATCGACAAGAGTTCTTATGGATTTGATAGGCTGACTTGCCGTATTTAATGTGTGTAGTGTGTGTTGCATTCTCCTAGGTAGATTTAAAGGTCGACATGGAGAATTAATTAATTGTAAGGCTATTTGAGAGCTGACTAATGTGGCATTTAATATTTGTTTATCTTTGGAAGATGATAGGTTTTAGGATTTATTTCTTTCTTCCCCCAGACTTGTAGCTAAAGTAGTATATAGGAGGAATTTGGGTAGACTTGTTGAGTAGTGAAAAAGAGAGCAGAGATTCAGTTAGGAATCAAAATTTGTGAATTTGCAAGAAGAGCTAGTGGATGAGGCTTAGGAGCAAGAATATTTCTTGGTAGCTTGCGAGCACAAGTTTAGATCTTGCTAGATGTTTCTAATAGATTGTTGTACCCTGTTGTTACAAATCTGGCTAGCTAGGGTTAGGGTTTGAATTGGATCTTGAGGGATCTTGTAGGACTATTACTTTCTTTGTAATTGGCCATAACCGAGAAGGCCTTACAACCTGACACATTGCATGTAATCAGTTATTTTATGAATACAGAGTTTAGTTTATTATTAGATCTTTCTTTGATGTTTGATTAGATTATGTGGTTGTTTAGTTGGGGGCTTGGATATCTCCTTTGGGGATTCTCTCAGCCTTGCACTACGTCACCAAAGCCCTCTATATTTAAAGAAGTAAATGTAAACTGTTTGTATGCAAGCCAATTAAATCAATATGTGAAATAGCATAGTTATATTAATGTTTTATTCATCATATATTTTTGTGTTATAATGTTGATGTTTTGTTGAAGATGCATGTCCATCCACCCCTTCATCTATTTTACTTATTATTCAAACATAGAATAATTACATGGAAAAAATATTTGTTCTTTGTAACACACTGCTTATTTCTCATATATCTATCTTTATATTTCTTGAAAAGAATGTTTATGAAGATGATATGCTTTTTTTTTGTTTAGATAATCCCTTGAGTTCAATTAGTACATGCTCAAATAAATACACAATTTTATTCTTAATATTCTTCATAAATAATGAAATTTATATGAAAGAAGGAGAAAAAAAAATAACACATAATGAAACAATAGGATAGATACTCAAGAAAGTATATTTTTAATAATTAATAATTTTATATCAATACTCTATATGCAAAATGAATTGGTTAGTGGAGGTATAGAATATATTGCTACCTTTCATAATAAAATTTAATACATATGTACACTTGATAAATATCAATAAAAATTAAAATCTACATTATAAGATAAGAATTTGGATGCATTAAAAAAAATTATAAAAAAATGTATAAGATTTCTCATAAAATGTGTCTAATATAAATAAATAGTAATTACTTATAATTAACATAGGTAATATTCAATGAATAGTTATTTATAATTGAAACATTGAGTTCATTAAACCTATGACAAGCACAAAAGAAAGTTAAAAAAAACTAATGTTCAAATTAGAAATACACTTATTATATGACTTCTAAAACATCTCCAAAGTATGACTAATCTACATCAATACTAGAGACTCAAATTGCATAATGTACATTTATACATCATATTATATACATCCATAAGATTCTCCATTAAATTATCTTATACAATTTTTACATGGACAAAATAAATAATTTTCTACGAGTAAAGTGAAGATTAGAATGATGATATCTTTCTATAAGTAAAGTGTGCACTGAATAGGACACTGGCATTCGCTTTCATGGACATTCTTGCCTCAATTATAGAAAAAATAATATGAAGTAAATTAAATATTTAAAGCAGCATATAAATGTTCCTTAATTTGCAAACTTATTTATAAATATTTTTTCATTATCGAAGAAGAAAAAATTCATAAAGAACAAATAGATCAACAATAAAGATTAAATTAAAAAATATTGCAAGCAATACTATCATTCTTATAAATATTACTATTGCTGTAAATGATATAAATATAAATATTTTCTAAATTTAAAATTTCAAACAATACAATTAAAAAAATGTAATATTAATTAATGAGAATATTATATATATTTCAAAATTGTAAGTTAATTGACAATATATTACCTATCATAATACATCACATCTTAAATAAGACTGTTATACACTATGTTTGCACCCTTGTTTCAAGCTCTCTTGGTCTTGATAACTTAGTATAACATGGGAATCATCTCCAGGTTGTGGGACCTATGCTAATTGATATGAGAGCTCCAGGTTCTAGGCTGGTTCCTCTTGGATAATCACCTTAATTTGCTTCTTGACAGGAAAGTAAAATTCTTGAGGGGAAAAGGGATAGAAGTAATGCATGAAAGGTAAATGACTTGAAAGAAAACTACCTACTAGGTGATCCACCAAAATAATGGTTTGAATCATAGTATAGAAGATGAAATCAGTGAATAAATTTAGGTCTAGGAGATCACAACTCACTAAATAGTCTTGCATCAATATTTCATAGAAGGGTCTGCAATAGAAAGAGGCTATTCAGGGAAAGAGAGAAAAACTTTCACAAACAATAGCATTCCTAAGAATTTAGACACAATCTACAACCTGCAAACAAACATTCACCTCTGCAACTTGGTATAGGAATGAGACAAATTGTCAGGGGGTTGAAGTATACCCACAAGAGCATTCAAATCAAATCACCCACAAGAATACACATAAATTGCAGAAAGAGAGAGGGATTAGGAACCCTAAGATATCACTGAAAACATACATATACTTCAATTCAATAAGAGAGAATTTAGACAAGGAAGCATAGGGATAGAGAAGATGTCACAAAATACCTCTGCAATATCTGAATCATCAATGAAAGATTACAAAATGTACAAAACCAAAGGGAAGAGAAAATGCCATGGATAGCTTTCTAAGAAAGAGACTTTCTTCTTTACAAAATGTGAACTCTCTCTGAGCTCTAAAAGCTCCAAAAAATAATATATACATCTCCTTTTGTACGCAGGTAGGAGAAAAAACCTAATTAGGGTTACATGAATTGCATACAATAATAAAACCCTAATTCTATCAATTTTGGCCATAAATGTGTCTTGAAAATATATTAGCTGATCAGATATGTGCTTTGAATGCAATTTCCATCACCAACTATCTGCAAGTATCAAGCCGCCATGATCCATCTACCTTCCTGCAACTCGATCTCACCATAACTATTAAAATCTAATATTCTGAGATATTTGAATTTAAATATATTAACAGTCATAGGTGGCGCCAAGCTTTTCTTCTATTGACGGCTGACATTCAAATTCATTCTTACTTTAAAAGGCGACCGTCAGATCTTCCCTTTTACTTGGCACCACTTGACTGCAAATTTAACCTCAAGTTTACCTAGGTTCTTTTTCCCTTTGTTCGCTGAATCACTTAAACCTTTAACTAACCCCGGTTAAGTTTGGAAAATAGGAGATAACCCTTTAGTCGCTGATTTGCAGAATATTTCCTTAACCCTAGGCCCAGACCTACCACTTGTTAATATTCTATTCACCCCATCTGCCTCATCATCAAACACCTGGGCAAGTTCCTGACAATGGACCCACTAAAGTCTTAGATTTGCATCTAACAGTGGGTGCATGATCGCATATCCCCTGAAGATTCCTTCCAATCATGCGCTAGCCGTTGATCTTTAAACTGCCACCTCATTCAAAATACTCAGACCCACTGAAGTCTTTGTCATCATTGGGTAGCCAATCACAAACATGCATGTCAGCAATACGTGGCACTGGACCCACTGACAAGTCTAAACACTTGGAAGATCCAATAGCAGGCGCATGATCGCATGTGTTAGAAAACCTCTATGAGATCATGCACCAATCGTTAGATCAAAAGGGAAGACATCACACTGGGCCCGCTTTGACAAACCTCCATAACACCACCCTTTGACCATTCAGGAACAAACACGTCAAATGACGTGGTAGTGGACTCATTGATGGAAGCGCTTAACTCAAAGTGATTTAGTGATTACACAACCAAAAGACTTCGCCAAGTCACTGAATGAAATACTTAACCTTGATTAAGTCTGAAGAATACGCGAATAAAGAATTTGATAAATTGTCGAATGAAAGGTCTAACCTAGGGTTTGATCATGAGAATACATGACTGAAGCCTTAGTCACGTATTTACTAAATAGCTTTTGACCTCGAGACCCGCTAACAATCCTGCCATGTCATCATCTTTCAGCCAATGAAGAGTAAGCACATCATCATCCTCTCACAACTGGGTCCACTTGAATCTTGATTTAAGTCATGTCTCTATCTAGAGATTCAATGACTGAAGGAAAAAATAGACCGTTCGCTAAGTCGCTAAATGTTATATTGAAACCTCTAGGCATTAAGCGATTATGAGAATCACTGTGTTCGTTGAATCACCGAATAGAGAATATAACTGCCAGAAGACTTAGAGAACCGGTGACCGACTCGGAAAGATAAAAGCGCACATGGGAAATGGGAAATTTAAGTGGCCCAAGAAGGTAACTGCAAAATAGAATATGGCCTAGGGTTTTCAAGGTTCTTTAAGCACAACAGCTAGATTTATGAATTTTAAACCTGCAGACCATGGGGCAAAAAAAAATTCACAGAGGCCAAAGGATAGGACATAAAACCATGAAATTTTCTCAGGGGGTTCACTAGGATAAAATGTAGACTTCTAGATGGAAAATGTCCTATAGCCAAAGTTTATATGAAACTAGAAATTTGGGTAACATTTTGGCGATTTCTGCTATATGTTAGCCTGCTAGACATTAGACTAGTGGCCTTAAAATGATCCATTGGGCATGGGGTCATCCTTTGAGCAACAGGGATCAAATATTTCTTGGTAGAGAGAGGAAAAAAAATTGTCCATGAGCACTTCTTGGAAAATAGAAAACTAGGCTAGAAAATTGGAATAAAGCAGGAAAACTAACCTACTCTAAACTAACCAGTGCAGAAGCTGGTCAAACAAAGCCATTAACTGGTAGGTTGAAATAACTACCCTTCCTCAGTAGAATATTTTGTATTGAGTGGATAAGGATAGCTACAAGGACATGAGGCACACAAAAATTTGTCAAATAATTAAGACTTGCCTCTGCAAAAATAGGGTCAAGTTTACCCTCCTCTGACTGATCATATGGAGAGGTCTCGGTAAACTCCTTCCAGGCCAAGTATTTGATAGGGCAGCCTCTTGAAAGTCTGAAGGTAGGACTCTCCCTTTTGGCCTCTTCTTTATCTTCATGGTTGCCCTCTATTATGGATAGCCATGTCAACTCATCCTTTATAGTCAGGGGACTATCATCCTCTTCTTTTAAACAAGCTAAGAGCTGATCAAAGTTGTCAATATCCTGAAGTTCTAGAACTAGCTCCAACTCCTACTCATGTAGCAGTCTCTCAAAAAGAGAGCAATCCAAAACTAGGCCTCTTTCTATAGGCACATAACTTTGAACCTCCATTCCAACGAATAGAGACTCATCACTCAATTTATCACAAAAGGCCTCTATGATATTGAAAAAACCATGCTCTTCGGGGCTTTTGTCTATGTTCTTTTCTTGGAAAATCTTTTCCATAACTTTGTCATCTTGCTCAACAAAACTAGGCAGCTCACCAAACAAGGACATGGCATCCTCTTTCGTGTCAATCTCCTGTGGATGGTGAACCTTTTGTTCTAATTGACCTTCAGCCATAGGTAATGGCATGGTTTCTTCTTTATCATCAATAAAGAGAGGGGGCTCATCAAACAAATCAACTGAGAGTTTAGGTTGAGCATCAATCTTCATCTCCATACCTTGTTGTCCCACCTTATCAGAGTCATCATTCAGTGCTGATACCTCAGATCCTATCTCTTCCTCATCACATGAAAGCTCATTTACCACAAGTCCTTGCTTAGACACTAGACTAGTATCTTTGAAAAGACTTGGCACCTGACAGCCAGGAGGCAGAGTCCATTGGGGTATCCACAACACTTCATCATCTTGAGAGACCAGAGGGACCTCTTGAGATAAAAAAATTTCTTGCACAAACTACTCTTGTAGAGTGGTAGACTAAATCTCAAGTAAAGGCTCTTGGAAAGAACCTTTTGCCTTAAAACTTGGGACATGAAATTGAGAGGGGCCAAGGGTAGAAAAAGAAGGCATACCTATCTTGAAGCTTGGAAATGAATGCTTCGTAGGCTCTTCATGTGTAGGCTCTTGAGACAAATGGGTCCTCCAACTTGGGATCTTAGGCCTAAGGGCCTCTTGTTCAGCAATTTGTGACCTCAGCCTTGCTGACTCACTATCAGCTCAGTAGTTGATCTCTTCTTGAAACTGTCTCATTTGTTGCTCATCAATAAGGGCCTCTACTACTTGGTTGGAGATGAACCCCTACTCATAACTTTGAGCCTCCATTTCCTTCTGCTCTCTGATCTCATACACTTGATTAATCAAATCAAGCAACACATTCTTTGTTCTTTCTTGCTCTCTCATGAGGTCTGAGTTCTGAGTCTATTTCCAATTAGGCTGAGAAGGGGGAGTAGGTGGCAAGCATGATGAGATAGCTGGCTTTAAATTTCTTATTGTGCCTTTTGTGCCCATGACCCTTCTTGTCAGAGGGCCCTTTCATAATCTTGCACAAGGGCAAAATCATTTGGGGCATGCTGGATATATTGATAGCCTTCTATAGTATGGAAGCTTGGGATAAAAGTGGGCTTTAGGTGGCTTCGATAAGGCTGATAACTGGCCCATTGAACATTATTCTCATAATAGGATGGTGGGTAACCTGACTGTTCATAATAACTTGACATGTCTACTCATGCAATTAGCTAGAATTTGAATATGAAAGATTTGAAACATACCAGCACTTGATGTTTGAAACCAGTAGACTTTCCAGCATTGCTAGATATGCAGCAAAATGACCTCTTCTAGGTCTATAGCATGTTATCAGCATATCAGAGATAGCATAGCTTCTACAAATAGACTTCTTTTGTGGTTCTTGAATTGAACCTTCTGGTCCCACCGAGTGTGCCAGAATTGTTACGCCCAAGGTGGGGTGTCTTCTGAATTTGAATCTGATCCTAGTCCCACTGGGTGTGCCAAAATTGTTATACACTATGTTTGCACCCTTTTTTCAAGCTCTCTTGGTCTTGATAACTTAGTATAACATGGGAATCATCTCCAGGTTGTGGGACCTATGCTAACTGATATGAGACCTCCAAGTTCTAGGCTGGTTCCTCTTGGATAATCACCTTAATTTGCTTCTTGACAGGAAAGTAAAATTCCTGAGGGGAAAAGGGATAGAAGGAATGCATGAAAGGGAAATGACTTGAAAGAAAACTACCTACTAGGTGATACACCGAAATGATGGTTTGAATCACAGTATAGAAGATGAAATCAGTGAATAAACTTAGGTCTAGGAGATCACAACTCATGAAATAGGCTTGCATCAATATTTCATAGAAGGGTCTACAATAGAAAGAGGCTATTCAAGGAAAGAGAGAAAAAATTTCACAAATAATATCCTTCCTAAGAATTTAGACACAATCTACAACCTGCAAACAAACATTCACCTCTGCAACTCTATATAGGAATGAGATAGATTGTTAGGGGGTTGAAGTATACCCACAAGAGCATTCAAATCAAATCACCCACAAGAATACACATAAATTGCAGAAAGAGAGAGGGATTAGGAACCCTAAGATATCATTGAAAACATATATATACTTCAATTCAATAAGAGAGAATTCAGACAAGGAAGCATAGGGATAGAGAAGATGTCACAAAATACCTCTACAATATCTGAATCATCAATGAAAGATTACAAAATGTAGAAAACCAAAGGGCAGAGAAAATGCCATGGATAGCTTTCTAAGAAAGAGACTTTCTTCTTTACAAAATGTGAACTCTCTCTAAGCTCTAAAAGCTCCAAAAAATAATATATACATCTCCTTTTGCATGCAGGTAGGAGCAAAAACCTAATTAGGGTTACATGAATTGCATACAATAATAAAACCCTAATTCTATCAATTTTGGCCATAAATGTGTCTTGAAAATATCTTAGCCGATTAGATATGTGCTTTGAATGCAATTTCCATCACCAACTATCAGCAAGTATCGAGCCTCCATGATCCATCTACCTTCCTGCAACTCGATCTCGCCATAACTATTAAAATCTGATATTCTGAGATATTTGAATTTAAATATATTAATGGTCATAGGTGGCACCAAGATTTTCTTCTATTGATAGTTGACATTCGAATTCAATCTCACTTTAAAATGAGATCATCAGATCTTCCCTTTTACCCGGCACCGCTTGACTGCAAATTTAACCTCAAGTTTACCCAGGTTCTTTTTCCCTTTGTTCGCTGAATCCCTTAAACCTTTAACTGACCCTGATTAAGTCTGGCAAATAGGAGACAACCCTTTAGTCGTTGATTCACATAATATTTCCATAACCCTGGGCCCTTATCTACCACTTGTCAATATTCTATTCGCCTCATCTGCCTCAACAGCAAACACCTCAGCAAGTTCCTAATAATGGACCCACTAAAGTCTTAGATATGCATCTAGTGGTGGGCGCATGATTGCATAGCCCCCAAAGATTCCTTTCAATCATGTGCCAGTCATTGATCTTTAAACTGGCACCTCATTCAAAATACTCAGACCCACTGAAGTCTTCGTCATCATTGGGCAGCCAATCACAAACATGCATGTCAGCAATACGCGGCACTAGACCCACTGACAAGTCTGAACACTTGGAAGATCCAATGGTGGGTGCATGATCGCATGTGTGAGAAAACCTCTATGAGATCATGCACCAACCATTGGATCAAAAGGGAAGACATCACATCGGGCCCACTCTAACAAACCTCCAAAACACCACCCTTTGACCAATTAGGAACAAACATGTCGGACGACGTGGCAGTGGACCCACTGATGGAAGTGCTTAACTCCAAGTGATTTAGCGATTACGTGACCAAAAGACTTTGCCAAGTCACTGAATGAAATATTTAACCTCGGTTAAGTCTAGAGAATACATGAATAAAGCATTCGCTAAATCATTGAATGAAAGGTCTAACCCGGGGTTTGATCACAAGAATACGTGACTGAAGCCTTAGTCACATATTTGCTAAATAACTTTTGACCTCATGACCCGTTGACAATCCTACCACATCATCATCTTTTGGCCAATGAAGAGTAAGCACATCATCATCCTCTAACAATTGGGTCCACTTGAATCTTGATTTAAGCTATGTCTCTATCTGGCGATTCAGTGACTGAAGGAAAAAATAGACCATTCACTGAGTTGCTAAATGTTATATTGAAACCACCAGGCATTAAGCGATTACAAGAATCACTATGTTCGCTGAATCGCCGAATAGAGAAGATAACCACTAGAAGACTTAGAGAACTGGCGACCGACTCGGAAAGATAAAAGCACACATGGGAAATGGGAAATTTAAGTGGCCCAAAAAGGTAACTGCAAAATAGAATATGGCCTAGGGTTTTTAGGGTTCTTTAAGCACAATGGCTAGATTTATGAATTTTAAACCTGTAGACCAGGGGGCAAAAAAAAATTCGCAGAGGCCAGAGGAAAGGACATAAAACCATGAAATTCTCTCAGGGGGTTCACTAGGATAAAATCTAGACTTCTAGATGGAAAATATCCTATAGCCAAAGTTTATATGAAACTGGAAATTTGGGTAACAAAGACATATATGGAAAACTGATATATATATATATATATATATATATATATATATATATATATATATATATATATATATATATATATATATATATATATATATATATATATATATATATATATATATATATATATATATATATATATATATATATATATATATATATATATATATATATGAACAAATGCAGTAGTAATATACCTATTACACTTCCTTTGTACAAAATCATGCACATTCTTTAAATTTAGTTCCCTATAGTAATATTAGGGGAAATGGACCGTACTCATAGTTAACATGAAAGTCAAATGCAATATATCTACCAAGATCTACCTATCTTTCTAAGATTCAAAATAACTTTCCATTGTATAGATGGTTTGCAAAAGTGTGAGTACTAGAAGTATTACGGCTGCCACTAAGGAGATAGTATACCATGGAGTTGAACAATGGTCTTTCTAGAACTCGCTCATCCACACTTTCAGTTTTCTATTATAATGTTTATTAACATCCCTCAAAATATCCTCAAATTCACCGTTGTCTATGATTTCGACACATAGGGCATTGAACATTTTGGCTGCTTCCTTATCACCGCCCAAAAGATTCTTGATAATTTTCGCTTCCTGAAATAGCCCAACATCCTCCCTGGAGTCCATTAAGTGATTCATCATATATATCTGGTGTTATATGTTAATGTGTATAATCCATTTTCTGTATGTGTTTATTTAGCTTGCAATAGTCTAAGATTTTGTGAGATAAATTTCAGGATCATCTCTCCTATTAGAATTAGCATTTGGAAGAGTATCCACACTTTGGCTTCCTTTCAATTGGTATCAAAGCCTAGCCAACTTTGTAATTTTTGTGGGGTAGATGATTTTTTTGTCCTGGTCTAGTTTCACTGGGAGTTTTGTAGAGGAGTTATTTTGTGACTTGTGACTTTTGACTTGTAACTTGTGACTTTGTAAAAGATCTCAATTGGAATCCCTAGCAGAGTCACCTATTTGTTAGGGATTTTTCTTGCATGAATCAAATGTCTTAAATGATTACTTGAAACTAGGCTCCTTGAAAATAATTCAAACAAGAGAAAGACCTAATTGCTGAGGATTGGATAGGATCCTCCTTCATTTTTTAGCTCCACATACTCAGGCAGGTATTACCTTTTGATGATTACTGATTACATAGTATTATATGAGTGGACACTGATCTACTATTAATCCTTTTAATGTATCAATCTATAAAATACTCTGCATATGATAAAAATCAATTTGATACAGAGCTTAACCAAGCAAAATGTGATTGTAAGTATAGCAAAAATCAGTGATTTAAGGATTCTCATCCTTCTTCCTTTTAAGGAGGGGAAACCTAAATGATTATCTCTTTAAGGAATCAAGAAATAAGAGCTGTACGATTTAGGCAAAGTCCAATATGTTTTGTATAAAAAACATGAAATGAAAAAGTACTGGTAAATGACATGAAAGTTTTAATTTTTCTTCTAAAGATCTATGAAAGATAAAACTACAAGAAACAAAAACTAAACTAGTGCCTTATCTGATGGGCAAAAGAAACCTAAATGCAAATCAACCAGATAATTTTAAAAGAAATACAATAGTATACCTTACATACTACCTACAAATTCATGTAGATTGCCTTACAAACTACTCTATTAACCAAACACTGTTATCAATAATCCTTATAGATATGTTTACCCTTTGAAATGAATTATGAGAAGTTTAATTCTTTCCTTGAAAGAAACTCATAATCAATTAAACAAGTTGCTTTACAACTGGTATATTTTAAATGCCTCACATATAAAACATACAAGAGTACAACATAAAGGTAAAGAGACAACAACAATATATGGTAGAAGTTGTAGTGAATTTGTATTAAAATCAACTTGCCAATTACATTCAAAATTCAATTACTCAGAAGGTCAGACACAAAATTTAGAAGTCTGCTTCAAAGCAATTCTGTTCAATTTTTTCTATTATCTTTCAACTCTCTCAAAATGAATGTTACTACTCTATTTATATCTCATTTCAACCATCTTGGAATTCTCTTATCAATGAGAATGCAACAAGCTTTGGATGGTTGAAAACCCTAACCCTAAGAGCATAAGAGACAAATCATAAAAAACAAAATACAACAAGCCCTTAGGCGGTTGAAAGATAAAACTTTTTTGGACTATTCTTCATCTTGGATCGCTTGAAAAATGACACATTTGTTTGCAAGTATTCATGATAGCTTCTTAAGTTTTAATGAGATATGGTGAACGCCATTTTAGGCTAACCTACACCATTCTTAAATGATAGCTTATCATCCCTATATTCTGAGATCAGGTGTCAGGTGCTCCAGATGTCCTCCCTACTCATCATCCAAAATGTCCAAGTCAACTGTAGTGGATTTAACTTTCTTGGGCTTTGTTAGCTCATCCCATGCAGTTACTTCTTCCTCTGATGGCCAATTAAAGTCGAGACGAGCTACAGTTGTTCTTTTTGTCTTCCCCACCTGGCATCTGTAATTGCTTTGACATCTATTATAAACTTGGTGAGATTTTTCTCTACCTTAATAGCTTCATCTAGGGTTTTATTGAAGCTCTCCAAATCAACATTATTCTCTTCACCTAAAAATGCCTCCTTCCTAGGTAATAAAAGATCAACATCTGACCTCTAATGATCAAGGCTCTTTATGGATCCATCCCCATTCTTAATGGAAGGGATAAACTTGTTGGAACAGGAGCTAAGCATGGCTATCTTAGCCTTGATCAAATTCCCCTTACCCTTAAAAAGTGATAATATGGCTTTAATTCTACCTATCTCCTCACCAACCCTCACAACTATCTCTGGAATATCACTTCTCAAAGATTGAGAAAATACAAATCTCTCAAAAAGTGGTGCTCTGACAGACCAAGCTGCATGATACCCGCTCAAAATTTGTACATAGTTATCAACTTCTTTCTACAATTCTGGCAACTTTCCATAAGCATTAAAAACAAGATCAAATTTATCCTTAATTACATTTACTATGTGCTACAAAATATCTGACAGGGCCTGTAAGATAGCCTCATTCTTCTCCTCATTTAGCTTCTTCAATTCTACAGCCACCTCTTCTTCTATCATTGCCTGTGTTGTGGGTTGCTCTGGAGGTGCAGGGGGTTGTATAGGAGTATTCATTACTACAAGTTCTAGGTCTACTAGAGAATTTTCTAGTGATTTCTCCCTTATTATTTAGAGGTCTCTATCCTTTAACAATGCACTATAATCCTCCAAAAGAGAGCCATATCTCTCTGATAGATACTTTGTTTTGTCCTCATTTAATTTTGAAAAATGGGTCAACACTTGAGAAATCTCAAGGTCCCCTATTTTATGGACTGACCACAAAATTTTATCTCCCTCCATCTACTCCTTCACATTCAAAATTGAAGCCTTCTTATCTTTAGGGTACAGGCTCCATAGGGCTAATGCTTGATTTTTTGGGCTATACCCAACTCCACTGATGACGTCTCCCACCTGAGTTTCTAAAGACAAAGAGATGTATTCTTGCCTCTTAATCTAATCATTTATGAAGTTTGAAAACAAATTCCACCCAGGCACAAGTAGCATGTTTCTCTTTTTCACCAATTGTCTAGCCTCATCTAGGGTTAACTTTTCAGCTTCAGGGTCATATTCTTTTAACTGTTGTACTGCCTCATCAGGCACTTGACCCTCCTTAGTAATTTGCACATTAGATTTAACCTATTCTTGCTTGTGCCAAATTAAGAAACTTTTGAATTCATCAGATTTAATAAAAGTATCATCTTTCGGGAAGGTATCCTGCTCAATCATTTGTTCATCTTGGCATAAAGCCAAGGGCAATTCAACCTCTGGTTGCACAACTTTTTGCCTCCTCTTCTAATCTCTTACCTTTTTTCTAATTAGGTGGTGATGCTCACTAGTTCCAAGGAAGAGGACCCCTATTTTATCTATCTTCTTCAGAGAGGGATCACCAGTCAGCATCCTTTTCTTTTTCTGAGGTGGTCCACTTGTATCACGAGAGCTATGAAGCTCTACTAAATCAATCTCCTTTTCTTCACCTTGGTACCTCTCCACCATTATTGTTTTGAAGGAACAGATGTTGTGCATAGAGTAACCACCATCACTATCTTCATCACAAGCTGACTCAAAGTGGATATCCTTCCTTTTATCAACATCCTCAAGTTGGTCCTCAAAACCCCTCATTAGGGTGTCAAACTGAGCGATCATTTGTTCAAGCCTCTAGAGATAAGGTAGATCAGGGAAGAAACCACTAAAATGTCAATCCCTTTTGCTTGATTCTCTTCTCCATAGCATATAGATCAACAATCTGATCCATTCTCTTTGCCACCTCATCCTCTATGATGTTCCTGATTGCATCCTCCTCAGGGTATTCTTCATGTCTCTTATTGAATGGAAAAGTAGGCATGTAATATTGCCTAGAAGCAACTATATATAAATCCTTCAGTATCTACATACTGGTAGGAAGCAGCATGCATTCCAAATTGTCCCAACCAATCATTGACTTTACTAAAGGCATTCTTTCCTATGGTGATATTATGCACTCTGAAGTGCCTTGGGGTAAAGGTACCCTTCCTATGAGAGGCTAAATGCTCCTTCTCAGTGAGCATCAGCGGCCAAATGAATTCCAAATATGCCACCCTTGGTGGAACAAAGTAAGGTAGCAAGTGAGGTGGTTGAGGGCATCCATATACTGGAATCAATGTGTATCCCTTTTCATAGTATATGTCACCCCAATTGTGACCCTTATTCCATTTGTCAACAAATTGTTGAGGTCTTACTAATTGCAGAACTTTGGTAGAGAGTCTAGAAAAATTAATTCCCAAGCTGATAAGAATGGGCCTAACAATCCAATTTTCAAAAACACAAAAATCACTCCTTGTCGATGAAGGGCTCCAAGCTCTTAGCCAATACTGAATAGGATTAGGCTGCCCCCTAAATGTCATATGTGGCTCAAGGTGGTCCATGTTCATAATATCATAATTGAAAAAAAAAATGAGATGCATTAGCAGAGAGTAATGCAAGAACCTAGGTGTGGCACCAGACCCATCCACATGCTTCTTTAAGGCCACCAACCCCTCATGCATCCTCTTTATTATGAAACCGATATAATCATATCCCTTTGTTGCATGGAGACTCGAAGCATCCAATATCATCATCAAAATATTTGAAGGGATTCTTTCCCCTCGATCAATTCCCAGTACGTTGCACAATCCACAACCAACATATTTTATATAAAACTTGAAATCCTTATAATAGTATGGGAAAATTGACCCAGAAATTGGTGCAATGTAATTTTGGTTCCCTGGTGGCATATGGCACCGAATTTCCTTTTTTATTACAGCAGATTCTTTGACATATCTATCGGCCAAATCTTGTAAATTTATCTCAGTCGCCATAGGGACCTGGATACCAAAAGGCCTAATAAATGAATTTCTTTCTAGGGTAACCAGAGGAGAATCATCACCCTTCCTAATTGTTTTGGACAAAGGGTCACAACTACCAGATAGGATGATTAGGAGATCAACATCAAGAAAAATCTCAGGGACTATAAATTTTGCCAGCCCTGTCATCCAGCGGTTTGAGACAAGGACTGGACTCTCAGCATTTTTGTAAAAATATTTAAATAAACACATTCCTAAGACTTATGGCATCTTGGCATCCCTATAGAAAGTAAATTCATCGGCAAAATAGTCATCACTAACCTTCTTGTTTTGCGATGAACCCAGCAACAAGGTGAGGAATTCATCTGAGAAGCTATCCTTAGCCTTCTCCCTGGCACCCTTACTGGTTGAAGCTTCACCTCCTATCTTTTGACTCATCTTTTCCATTGATTAAAATTCTCTGCAAACCCTAGTCACCCTGAAACTCACAAATGCTCAGAGAAATTTTGCTGCTCTAGCTTTCTGAATGCTTGGTAGATTGAAATGGGTAGAGAATAGCCAAATTTATTTAATTGAATTGAATGAAAAAAAATTTTGGAGATCAAAGAGCAAAAACCATGTCATTTCACCATTACATGGCACACTCAGAACTTCAATTCACTAGCCATAGCTAAGAAATTGACAGATATCCAAATTTGATTCTCTGGCGATCACGCGACAATACAATTCTTACAGTTGCTGCAAAATCTGGCACCTTTTCAAAAGCTATAGAGATCTAGCGACTAAACAAACTTAATTATGTAATAGCTTTTATATTTCATCTAGAGATCTAGCAACAACCTTGTCACTAAATGATTTAGAATCTTTCAAAAGCATCTGGCGATCTAATGACAGTGGTCCGTTAGAAACTTTGTGCTGAGATTTGGCGGCAAAGGGCCATCACGAGATCTCATGACAAAGAGAAAACTCCAAGTCCCAAAACATGGTTGACTATTCAAACTTCTTCTCGACATATCCCAACCCAGCCATCTGGAGATTTAGCAATTGAAGAGAGGAGTCTTTAATTTATCTTATCTAGAGATCTGGTGACTATAGTCAAGTCATTCCTTTCTACTTATATTTTTCCATATTTCTCTCAACCACTCATATGGGAACATGTCACAGAAAGTGGCGAATGAAAAGTCATATATTTTCTTTAGTCCTTTGAATTCTGACTTCACCCCTCCTAGTGATCATGTGACTGAAGTTAATCTCACAATTGCCAAACCATTCCTTTAACTTGAGTTTATCCTTGAGATTGAGTAAAAAAGTGGTTCTCATGGTTGTGGGATAAATCACTTAACCTTAGTCAAGTAATATGACTAATTACTAGTCATTGATAAGAACTGAATCCATCAATCCTCACCAAATCATTGAATCCTGTGTCTTAACCACTTCATCAGTAGATTTAGAGACAACCTTGTCGTCAGATCGCTGATCATTAAAATGTAACCATTGAGATAATGAGAACGCACAACAAGTGAAAATGCCAAGTCGCTGGATGAAAGAGATAACCACCATCACACCTTGAGATCACACGACCAAAAACTTTAACCATTGCTGATATTTAGAGATCTAGCGACCACCTATAGGTCTCATTATCGCTCAATATTATATCAATCATTTTTCTTCTTCTGAGATCACCCGACTGAAGCAATTCAATCTGGAGACCTAGAGACTATAGTTATTCAGAAAATATTTTTCATGTTAGTCGTCAGTTCACATAAGGAAAGTCTGGAGATCTAGTGACCAAAGAAGATGCAAGGTTGCTAAGGAATAGAGAATATTCCTTCCTACTAAAGAGATCGCGCGACAAAAGGCCTTGGGTAGTCACCGAAGAGAAGGGAATATTCAAAACCAATTCAGAGATCGGGCGACTAACTGGGGAAAATAAAAGTGCACAAGCCTTAAAGGAGCCCTTAAGTTATTTGACAAAGGTAACGATGAAATAGAGACTTAGCAGGAAAATTAGGGATTCTCTTGATTTTCTAGGTCAAAGGATCTGAAACCTAAGGCTACTCACCTAGGACTAAATTTTTTTATAAGAAAGACCAGAGATGAGAACTCAAAATTTTGATCAACAAAACACTGAGACCAGAAGTACTACCAATGGTGGCTCTATCTGAGGATGTTTAAATGAAATTTTAAGCAAGGGCCATAGATCTCTGGGAAAGCAGACCAAAAAAAATGCTTAACCTAAAACTGGGAAGACAAAACTGTACAAAGTTTACAAGAAAAATACAGGTGCAAAAGAACTACAATGATTAGTTGAAAAGGGGCTTTAAGAATTGCCCATGCACTGGCAACTCAAAAATTTCTCCCTCCATATTTTTCAATAAATAAGAATCCTTCCCAAAACCTTCATGAATCAAGAAAGGACCCAGCCACAGTGATTCGAACTTCTTATGCTTCCCTTTATCTTTTGCTCTTACATTCCATTGAAGCACTAGGTCATCTGTTTTAAATTTTCTGGTAGTTGTTCTTTTGTCAAAAAGGTATTTCATCTTCTGTTGCAACTTGATATTACTCTTCTGACTTTCCCTTCTCAATTCATCTAACTCAGTCAATTGCATGATCATGTCTTGCATAGGCTCTGACATATCCAATTCCTGATCCTGAATGAACTTATAAATAGGAAGTAGGTTGTTTATAGGTAATCTTGTCTACAAACCATATACAAGTTCAAATGGAGATTTCCCCATAGCTTTCTTCATTGTAATCCTATCTGCCCATAGGGAAAGTTTCAACTTTGAATGCCAAGCCCTCTTATTTTCTTCCAATGTTTTCTTCAAAATTGTCAAGATACTTTTATTATTGGATTCAGCCTATCCATTTGCTTAAGGATGGTAAGGAGATGAATAAGATGTCATTATCCCATTTTCTTCACAAAAGTCCCTAAATTCATTTGACCTAAAACACATTGCATTATCAGTAATTAATTTTATGGGGACACCAAATCTGGTCAAAATGTTTTCAAGTAAGAAGTTAATAACAATTCTACTTGTTGCCTTCTTTGTAGGAATAGCATCTATCCACTTAGTGAAATAATCAATTGCAACAAGTATCCAACTGTGTCCTCCACTAGACTTCTCAACAAACTCACCTATGAAATCCATTCCCCACATGGTAAATGGTGCCTCAATAGTTATTGGGTTTAATGATAATGCTCTTGAATATCTTAATTTGGAAGCAAACCTTTGACAAGCCTCAAATTTCTTAACAAACTGGAATGAATCCTTAAACAACGTAGGCCAGAAATAACCTACTCTCAAGATCTTATGGGCAGTAGTCTTTGTTGAATAATGCCCTCCACAAACACCAGCATGCATTTCACTGAAAACCTTTTCTGCTTGACACTTATCAAGGAAAAACAACAAGACCCCATCTCTATTTTTCCAATACAAGTCCCCTTGTATCAATATATATTTCTGAGCTTGCAATTTTAAGGATCTCTTTTGGTTATCTATCATATATTCTGGGCATCTAGCATTCTTAATGAAATATACAATGTCAGCATAGTATGGTTGTAACTCAATACTTGTTATTGTCATATCTAAAATTCCTTCATTTTTAACCTAGACCAAATCCATATTTTCTTCAGTCATTAATCTTGCTAGGCCTTGTCCTCTTACTAGCTTGGTGA
Source organism: Chamaecyparis obtusa (assembly GCA_027943335.1). Taxonomy (NCBI): domain Eukaryota; kingdom Viridiplantae; phylum Streptophyta; class Pinopsida; order Cupressales; family Cupressaceae; genus Chamaecyparis; species Chamaecyparis obtusa. The sequence goes on along the minus strand of BSBK01010605.1, from coordinate 396,592 downwards.
TATGGATTTCTAAATTGAATTCTTGAATCCTAGTGATCCACTTGCATCTCTTACCAGTAACTTTAGATTGAGTAAGGACATCCTTTATTGCTGCATGGGGGACATATGCAATGACCTTAGTACAAACCAGATAAGGTCTGAAGGATTTTACTGCTTTTACCATTGCATATGCCTACTTCTCCATCATCTCATAATTTAATTTAGTTGTCTGCAAAGATTTACTAAAAAATGCAATCAGATGTTTGAAACCTTCTTTATCCTTTTGTAATAGTACAACAACAATAGTGTGAAATGATGCAAAAGAGAAAAGTGAAAAATGCTTGGTATAATCAGGAGACCTCAGTACAGGTGCCTGTTGGACCACTTCTTTAATTTATCAAATGCACCTTGGGCTTTAGTAGTCCATTGAAACTTGACATCCTTCTTGAGCAACTTCACGATGGGCTTGACAATTTCAACAAAATTTGTAATGAATCTCCTAACAAAATTGATTTTTCCTAAAAAGGATTGCACACCTTTAAGATTTTTGGGTCCAGAGACTTTCTTGATGGCTTCCACTCTCTCTAGATCAATTCTAATTCCTTCCTTTGTTACAATGTGTCCTAGCAATTTTCCTTCTTTGACTGCAAAGTTACATTTCTTTGGATTTAGAGACACACCATATTCTAGAGCTTTGTTAAAAATCTTTTCTAGATGTGAACAATGATCATCAACCCACTTAGAATAGGTAGTTAGGTCATCTTGGTACACAACCATAAACAAGTCTATATATTCTTTGAAAGAAACATCCATGGCTCTTTGAAAAGTTGCCCTAGCATTTCTGAGGCCAAATGGCATTCTGACATATACATAGGTCCCCCAAGGTGTTGTGCTTCTACCTAAATGGTTTAACATCTTGCTTTAATGAGATTTCATGTTGGAAAAGGTCCTCTCTATAAGATTTTAGGTCATCATAGGACCATGCAAACATGTGCTTGTGCTTCCTTAACAACTTTATCAGATTATATCTCAGCTAAGGGGATAATCTCTTCCCAATATAAACCATTTGAGGTGCATTATGTGATCCCAAATTTACTTCCTCCAGATCTTCTACCTTAGCATTACTTTTTTTTAACATATAATCATCTTGACTACTATATAATGCTTTCAACTTAGTTAAACCCTTAGGGATATGATTTGAACTCAACTGGATTACCTCATTTCCCATGACCATGTCCTTACCCTCAATTTCCTCAACCAATGTGTTGCAATCTATGAGTTGACCCTCATATATGTCAAGGAATTGAATGAATTTTAAAATGTCATGATCATCCTCAAAGACCTACCAATTGTAAATGTTGTCTGAGACAACTGGCCTACTTTTTATTTAAACTATTGATACTCCAAGAAAAGTTGAATCATCTCTCTTTAAAGCAACATTGGCCAAAAAATCAGCCATTATGTTCTTGGATCTTTCTACCCAGCAAATATTGAAAGCAGCAAACATTTCAATCTGATCCCAGATTACATGTTTATATAGTTTTATTCTATGATTCTTGACAGCATATTTAGATCAAACTTGTGCCACCATAAGTTCAAAATCACCAAAAACCTTTAAACATTTTATCTCATGTTTGATGGCAATATTTAGTCCCAATGACAGTGCTTCATACTTAGCAGTATTATTTGTGCATTGAAAAGTCAATGAGAAGGAATACTTAAAAGTGGTACTTGATGGAGATATGAGTAGAACCCCAGCTCCTGAGCCTTCTTTCGAGCAAGCTCCATCAAAATACATCTACCATAGTCCATTTTGTTGTTCTTTCAGTTCCTGAGTCAGTGGGTTTGAATCTTCCTTTGGTGAAATGGCCTTTTCTACTCTAAAATTTTCCATGTCGACATCCACACAACAATTCAATTCATCCATATTGGTTAGTTTAATCATGTGTGGTGTTTTTCTTTCTCTGGATACTTTCACATTGTTGCCATCAATATTGAAAGTTACAAAGGATAAATCATAGTGGATACTACCTCCCATTGAAGCACTCCATTTTCTTGATAGTAACATTCCATAATGGGGTGGGATATCAACCACCAGAACACTCATAGTTAACATCTTGTCAGGGAACACTGCCAATTTGTAAAGAAATTCTTTTATAGTACCAATAACAGGGACTTCTCTTGAATCCATAGCTTGACACCTCCCATGAGGTGTGTCCACTTTAAAACCCAAAGATTTCATTATTTCTATAAGCATAATAGTATTGGAGGCTCCTGAATCAATCATACAATTTTTTAACAACTTTCCATTTACTATTAGAGACAGAAAGAAAGGATCCACAGTTCCTATTATAGTGTTAACAACATTAGTATCCAAATAAATTTGAGGGATCTCAAAAATAATTTCTCCACAATGGTTTTCATTTGAATCACTTACAGCAGCAGCCACTTTACCAACCTTGGTGAGATTTTGGGTATCAAAAGGAAGAACTCCATTTACCCAACTCAAAGCCTTATCTTTATGCTCTTCTATTCTCATCATTTCTAATAAGGGGACTTTAACAATAATTTGTGATAATAGTTTTCCCATGTCAACAGGAATATACTTGGGGTCAACTATATCCTGCTTAATGATAGTAGTCTCCTTACTTTCTTAATGTTCTATAAGGCCATGTTGATCCTTATTCAAGTTTTTGACCTCCTTTTGGGTAGAAACAATAGTTTCTTGAAGAGGTTTGGTCTTTACTCTGTAAGTCTTACTAGGAGGGGCAAATGTGACATTCTTCTTGACCTTAGTCTTGCTAGCAACATCTGTAGCCTTATGTTTGCCTTGAGTTTGTTTGACATCCCTATCTGACTTTTTGATGAATATACTAGATGGCCTTTGACTTGTATCACCCACTACCCTATTTCTTAAATTGTAGTTAATTTTGGCTTCGGTGACCGTATCTATTGTGATTTGTGCAATTTCTTCATCAAAAGGTCTTCTTAACACCACTGATTCATCATTTCTTAAAGTGTTGCACTAGACTATATCCAACTGATTGTCTTCTTCATCAGAAAACACTTGCGGATGGTAAACCTCATTTCTAATTTGGGAGCTACCAACATCTTGGCCTTCATCTTCTTCAGTGGAATCCATTTCATCATATATGTATGAAGAAGTCATGCCACATCCTTGATCATCATAAGACTCTTCGTTGTTGTTGTCTTGTTCTTCATCTGTAGAGACACTTTGAGAAATTGCACAGTAATAGGGGTCATGAGGTGATTGGAAGGAAATGCACCAGGGAACATCATCATTCATATTTACCATATTTTTGTGCAAGGGGTCCAGGGTCTTATCACTTGGTTTATCAGGTTTCTTTCAAGAAGCAATGGCTTCCCATCTTTCCAATGAGTGTTGTAAGGATAGTTCTGCATTCTTGGTAACTTGTTAAAGTTATTGAAGGATGGTCTATCATTTCCCTGCACTCTACTATTTCTTGCTTCACTAGGCTTTAAATCTTTTATTTATTTCAAGATTTACTTCAAACTTTCTTCATCTTTTGGTTTTGTGTCAGATTTCCCTAGTTCCTTTCTATTTGAGATTGGAGGTTTATAATCCTCCCTTCTTCCCAACTTCCCTGATATTCTTCTATTGCTTTCTATATTAATGGCTAGTTTGTAAGCTTCTACAAGATTTCTAGGGTTCTTGTCTCTCAAAAGGTATCCCATTTTTGAATCAAAAGCATTGAGGTACGTGACCAAACAAATCTTATCATCTAACCTGATAACTTGTAATAATTTATGCATAGCTTTCTAAAATCTGACGTTAAACTCAACAACACCCTCATTTGGGTTTTTCTTGATGTTTTTGAATTCATTAAGCATGAAACCTTCATTGGTTTTATCACCATATTGTTCTTTGAAAAAATGCTTGAACTGATCCTATGAACATATGCTAGCATGAGGTAAATTCCTAAACCAATCTCTAGAATCTTCAATCAGAGATTGAACAAAAAGCTTCATGATCACATCATTAGGTTCAATGTTGTAGTCATCTATTACATCAATGAAACTTTTCAAATGTTCTTCACAAGTGACTACATTGCTTCCAGTAAATTTTGGAAGCTTTTTCCTAATTTCATCAGGGATGGGATTTGGGTAGCCTGGAATCCCAATAAAAACCAATTACTTATTTCTCTCATGGATGGATCCTATCTGAGATGGTCCAGCACCTAAAGATGTGGATGTTTGGACATTTGAAATAGTAGAATTCTTGGGCATACCTATAGTTTTGGCAGTATTCAACACATTTGCACCTTGTGCTAGGGAAGTGGAAAGTGTATTTGTGGGTCCAGAAGATTGTTTGAGGAAGTCAATATTTCTTTTTATCTCAACTATAGTAGCTTCTAGTTCTTCTTTTTCCAATTCTTTCGCCAACAATTCTTGTTCCCTTTTGGCCTTTTCTAAGTCAGCATCTAATCTTGCTGCTTGATCTAGAGACTTCTTGGCAAGATTTGGTTCATTTATTGAAATCCCTACAACCTTTTGTTTACCTTTGTCCCTAGGAATTCTTATTTCATAATTTTTTTGAACAACAGGTTGCTCTTCTATTTTTTTAGTCATAGGAACATGATTTAAGGCTTCAAAATCCAACAATTGCTTCTTCAATTGTTCTTCTCTGATCATAGCATGCCTAATATTTTCCTCATTTTCTTTCTCTCTTTTTTGCCTTATTTGAATTTTCTCTCTAATCTTTCTTTCCAATCCAAACACTTCTTCAAACATTTTGTCAGAATCAGGAAGGGTTGTTTCAAATGAGGACTTTTGCGAAGGGACCTCTTCTTGGTGGTCATCTTGTATTTGGTGACCCTGTAAGGAGGAATCATGGGGAAAAGAAGGAACAAAGTCTTGTCTATTCCTACTTTGGCTTCTAGATCTTCTGTTATTCCCAGGGATTCCTCTCCTATGAGGTTGTGTTCTCCTTCCATCCTTTTCAAAGGGTGAATAATAATCCTCATACTGATTTAAACCCAAATCAACTGCTTCCTCATATTCTAAAGTATTTCCTTCTTGGTTTGTTTGAACATGATCTTATGTCCTCACATTTCCTTTATGTTTCCATGTGAAGACATGTCATTACTATTTCTCTCCTTCTCCATTTGACTTTTTCTTGAGTTTGCTGGGAGTTCTCCTTCTAGATTTTCTTTTGGATGTTATTTTCTCCAAGATCTTGTACTTTTATGAGTCATTACAAAATAGGAAATTTTTTATGTAGAACACTCCAGTATAGAGATTTTGTAAAGAGTCGCCACCCAATTTCCTTTTGGGGTTTGGAGAAAGTATTCCAGTATTCTTTGGAAGAGATTATCAGCCAAGATCCTAAAGGCAAGATATTGAAAGATGAAAGGACAACTCTGATCTTCAATGGTGACTGACTGGAAATAAATGAGCAAGCCAGGAGTTGAACTCAACTTGAAACCTGTGTCACTTGTGACTTTGTAAAAGATCTCAATTGGAATCCCCAGCAGAGTCGCCAATTTGTTAGGGATTTTTCTTACATGAATCAAATGTCTTAAATGATTAATTGAAACTAGGCTCCTTGAAAATAATTCAAACAAGAGAAAGACCTAATTGTTGAGGATCGAATAGGATCCTCCTTTATTTTTGAGCTCCACATACTCAGGGAGGTATTACCTTTTAACGATTACTGATTACACAGTATTATATGAGTGCACACTGATCTGCTATTAATCCTTCTAATGTATCAATCTATAAAATACTCTGCATATGACAAAAATCAATTTCATATAGAGCTTAACCAAACAAAATGTGATTGTAAGTATAGCAAACATCAATGATTTAAGGATTCTCATCCTTCTTCCTTTTAAGGAGGGGCAACCTAAATGATTATCTCTTTAAGGAATCAAGAAATAAGAGCTGTACGATTTAGGCAAAGTCCAATATGTTTTGTATAAAAAACATGAAATGAAAAAGTAATAGTAAATGACATGAAAGTTTTATTTTTTCTTCTAAAGATCTATGAAAGATAAAACTACAAGAAACAAACACTAAACCAATGCCTTATCTGATGGGCAAAAGAAACCTAAATGCAAGTCAACTAGATAATTTTAAAAGAAATACAACAGTATGCCTTACATACTACCTGCAAATTCAAGTAGATTGCCTTACAAACTACTCTATTAACCAAACACCATTATCATAAATAATCCTTACAGATATGTTTACCCTTTGAAATTAATTATAAGAAGTTTAATTCTTTCCTTGAAAGAAACTCATAATCAATTAAAAAAGTTTCTTTATAGCTGGTATATTTTAAATGCCTCACATATAAAACATACAAGAGTACAACATAAAGGTAAAGAGACAACAAAAATATATGGCAGAAGTTGCAGTGTATTTGTATTAAAATCAACTTGCCAATTACATTCAAAATTCAATTACTCAGAAGGTCAGACACAAAATTTAGAAGTCTGCTTCAAAGAAACTTTGTTCAATTTTTTCTATTATCTTTCAACTCTCTCAAAATGAGTGTTACTACTCTATTTATATCTCATTTCAACCATCTTGGAATTCTCTTATCAATGATAATGCAACAAGCTTCGGATGGTTGAAGACCCTAACCCTAAGAGGATAAGAGACAAATCATAAAAAACAAAATACAACAAGCCCTTAGGCGATGGAAAGATAAAACTTTTTTGGACTATTCTTCATCTTGGATCGCTTGAAAACTGACACCTTTATCTGCAAGTATTCATGATAGCTTCTTAAGTTTTAATGAGATATGGTGACTGTCATTTCAAGCTAACCAAAACTATTCTTAAATGATAGCTTATCATCCTTGTATTCTGAGATCAGGTGCCAGGTGCTCCAGATGTCCTCCCTACTCATCATCCAAAATGTCCAAGTCAACTGCAATGGATTTAACTTTCTTGGGATTTGTTAGCTCATCCCATGTAGTTACTTCTTCCTCTGACAGCCAATTAAAGTCTCGGATGAGCTACAGTTGTGCTTTTTGTCTTTCCCACCTGGCATCTATAATTGCTTTAACATTTGTTATAAACTTGGTCAAACCTATCTTTTCCTTAATAACTTCATCTAGGTTTTTATTGAAGCTCTCCAAATCAACATTATTCTCTTCACCTAAAAATTCCTCCTTCCTAGGCAATAAAAGATCAACATCTGATCTCCACTGATCAAGGCTCTTTATGGCTCCATCCCCATTCTTAATGGAAGGGATAAACTTGTTGGAACAGTCACTGAGCATGGCTATCTTAGCCTTGATCAAATTTGCCTTACCCTTAAAAAGTGGTAATATGGCTTTAATTCTACCTATCTCCTCACCAACCCTCACAACTATCTCTGGAATATCACTTCTCAAAGATTGAGAAAATACAAATCTCTCAAAAAGTGGTGCTCTGACAGACCAAGCTGCATGATACCCACTCAAAATTTGTACATAGTTATCAACTTCTTTCTGCAATTTTGGCAACTTGCCATAAGCATTAAAAACAAGATCAAATTTATCCTTAATTACATTTACTCAGTGCTGCAGAATATCTGATAGGGCCTGTAAGATAGCCTCATTCTTCTCCTCATTTATCTTCTTCAATTCCACAGCCACCTCTTCTTCTGTCATTGCCTGTGTTGTGGGTTGCTCTGGAGGTGGAGGCGGTTGTATAGGAGTATTCATTACTACAGGTTCTAGGTCTTCTAGAGACTTTTCTAGTGCTTTCTCCCTTATTATTCAGAGGTCTCTGTCCTTCAACAATGCACTGTAATCCTCCAAAAGAGAGCCATATCTCTCTAATAGCTTCTTTGTTTTGTCCTCATTTAATTTTTCAAAATCGGTCAACACTTGAGAAATCTCAAGGTCCCCTGTATTTTGGATTGACCACATAATTTTATCTCCTTCCATTTGCTCCTTCACATTCAAAATTGAAGGCTTCTTATCTTTAGCGTACAGACTCCACAGGGCTAATGCTTGATTTTTTGGGCTATACCCAAATCCTCTGATGATGTCTCCCACCTAAGTTTCTAAAGACAAAGAGATGTCTTCTTGCCTCTTAATCTGATCAATTATGAAGTCTGAATACAAATTCCACCTAGGCACTAGTAGCATGTTGCTCTTTTTCACCAATTGCCTGGCCTCATCTGGGGTTAAATTTTCAGCTTCAGGGTCATATTCTCTTAACTGTTGTATTGCCTCATCAGGCACTTGACCCTCCTTAGTAATTTTCACATTAGATTTAAGCTGTTGTTGCTTGTACTAAATTAAGAAACTTTTGAATTCATTAGATTTAATAAAATTATCATCTTTTAGGAAGGCATCCTGCTCAATCATTCGTTCATCTTGGCATAAAGCCAAGGGTAATTCAACCTCTGGTTGCACAAATTTTTGCCTCCTCTTCTCCTCTCTTACATTTTTTTTTAATTAGGTGGTGATGCTCACCAGTTCCAAGGAAGAGAGCCCCTATTTTATCTGTCTTCTTCTGAGAGGGCTCACCAGTCAACATCCTTTTATTTTTTTGAGGTGGTACAATTGTATCATGAGAGCTATGAAGCTCTACTAAATCAATCTCCTTTTCTTCACCTTGGTGCCTCTCCACCATTATTTTTTCCAAGGGAGGGATGTTGTGCACAGAGTAACCACCATCACTATCTTCATCGCAATCTGACTCAGAGTGGACATCATTCTTTTTATCAACATCCTCAAGTTGGTCCTCAAAACCCCTCATTAGGGTGTGGAACTAAGCAATCATTTGTTCAAGCCTCTAGAGATAAGGCAGATTAGGGAAGAAACCACTAAATGTCATTCCTTTTTGCTTGATTATCTTCTCCATAGCATATAGATCAACAATCTGATCCATTCTCTTCACCACCTCCTCATCCTCTATGATGTTCTTGATTGCATCCTCCTCAGGGTAGTCTTCATGTCTCTTATTGAAAGGAAAAGTAGGCATGTAATATTGCCTAGCAGCAACTATAAATCCTTCAGTATCTACATACCGATAGGAAGTAGCATGCATTCCAAACTATCCCAATCAATCATTGACTTTAATAAAGTCATTCTTGCCTATGGTGATATTATGACTTTGAAGTGCCTTGGGGTAAAGGTACCCTTCCTATAAGATGCTAAATGCTCCTTCTGAGTGAGCATCAACTTCCAAATGAATTCCAGATATGCCACCCTTGGTGGAACAAAGTAAGGTAGCAAGTGATGTGGTTGAGGGCAGCCATATACTCGAATCAATGTGTATCCCTTTTCATAGTATATGTCACCCCAATTGTGACCCTTATTCCATTTGTCAACAAATTTTTGAGGTCTTACTAATTACATAACTTTGGTAGGGAGTCTAGAAAAATTAATTCCCAAGCTGATAAGAATGGGCCTAACAATCCAATTTTAAAAAACACAAAAATCACTCCTTGTAGATGAAGGGCTCCAAGCTCTTAGCCAATACTGAATAGGATTAGGCTGCCCCCTAAATGTCATATGTGGCTCAAGGTGGTCCATGTTCATAATATCATAATTGAAAAACAAAATGAGATGCATCAACAAAGAGTAATGCAAGAACCTAGGTGTGGCACCAGACCCATCCACATGCTTCTTTAAGGCCACCAACCCCTCATGCATCCTCTCTTTTATGAAACCAATATATTCATATCCCTTTGTTGCATTGAGACTCTGAGAGTCCAATATCATCATCAAAAGATTTGAAGGGATTCTTTCCCCCCCATCAATTCCCAGTACGTTGCACAATCCATAACCAACATATTTTATATAAACTTGAAATCCTTATAATAGTATGGGAAAATTGACCTGGAAATTGGTGCAATGTAATTCCAGTTCCCTAGTGGCATATGACACCAAATTTCCTTTTTTATTACAGCATATTCTTTGACATATCTATCGGCCAAAGCCTGTAAATTTATCTCAGTCGCCATAGGGACCTGGATACCAAAAGGCCTAATAAATGAATTTCTTTCTAGGGTAACCAGAGGAGAACTGTCACCCTTCCTAATTTTTTTGGACAGAGGGTCATAACTATGAGATAGGATGATTGGGAGATCAACATAGAGAAAAATCTCAGGGACTATCAATTTTGCCAGCCCTTTCGTCGAAGGGTTTGAGATAGGGACTAGACTCTCATCATTTTTGTAAAAATATTTAAATAAACACATTCCTGAGACCTTTGGCATCTTGGCATCCCTATAGAAAGTAAATTCATCAGCAAAATAGTCATCACTAACCTTCTTATTTTGTGATGAACCCGACAACAGGGTGAGGAATTCATCTAAGAAGCTATCCTTAGCCTTCTCCCTGGTACCCTTACTGGTTGAAGCTTCACCTCCTATCTGTCGACTCATCTTGTCCACTGATTCAAATTCTCTGCAAATCTTGGTCACCCTAAAACTCACAAATGCTCGAAGAAATTTTGCTGCTCTAGCTTTCTGAATGCTTGGTAGATTGAAATGGGTAGAGAAAAGCCAAATTTATTTAACTGAATTGAATGCAAAAATCCATTGGAGATCAAAGAGAAGAAACCATGTCATTTCACCATTACTTGGCATGCTCAGAACTTCAATTCACTAGCCATAGCTGAGAAATTGACAGATATCCAAATTTGATTCTCTGGCAATCACGCAACAATACAATTCTTACAATCACTGCCAAATCTAACACCTTTTCAAAAGTTATAGAGATCTGGTGACTAAACAAACTTAATTATGTAATAGCTTTTATATTTCATCTGGAGATCTAGTGACAACCTTGTCGCTGAATGATTTAGAATCTTTCAAAAGCATCTCGTGATCTGATGACAATGGTCCATTAGAAACTTTGTGCTAAGATTTGGCGGCAAAGGGCCATCACAAGATCTAGCGACAAAGAGAAACCTCAAAGTCGTGGAACATGGTTGACTATTCAAACTTCTTCTTGAGATATCCTGACCCAGCCTGTAACACCCCGCAAGGCAACCCAAGAGCACAAGACATAAAACCTCCATAAAATGCAAGTAGTGAATTTATTTATTTATTTATTTTAACTAGAATAATATTCATCATTACACTTCATATTTCTAAAAGAAGTAATAATTTTCTACTACTTGAATGTAAGATTTATACAACTTAAGTCCTCCCGGGTTCCCTAACGTCGCTACTAAAGCAACATCATATAAACCATTTACATGCATAAGATATTCACGGAATCATGAGCTTAAAAGATCTACATTCATTTTAATGCACCAAGTTAAATGTCCCTAACTTATTTCTTTTATTAAACATAGGTTAATCATCCAACATCATTATTCCTTTTATCAACTCATTCCATAAATTCATATTGATTTCATCTACATCTACTATCCTTTATATCACTTTTCTCTAATAATTTAGGTAAGAGATTAATATTCATTAAGGTAGGCATTATCCTAGGTATTTCATTAACATGAACCAAGTATTAACATTAAAATCAAATTACTATTCTATTGCATTGTTTCATAACCATTCATTGTTAATAATTCCAATCACTAATCTATCATTTCTCAATAATCTCTTTGAATTCTTTCATCAAGAGAGAATACATTATTGTTGTGATACATCATTATATATAATTATATTTAAGATTATTTCCTTTACACATGGACAACATAAGAGGATAGGATAAATAACATAAACACTTTCTTTTAATGCTAGTAACATGTCCAATATTCCACATTCTTTTCCCTTTCTTTTACCTAGAACTACCCATTCCCTTATGCATTGCTTTGAATTGAGATTGCATCAATACTACAAGACTCCTTTTAGGAGATTAAAAATTACATGAATACAAATACATAAATACATCTCAACATATTAAAATATTCAATAAGAAATCTTCAACTGCAGATCTGGAAAGGAATATGTGCTAGGATCATCCAAAGAATCACGATCAATACCTCGATATAAATATTAACCACCCAACCATGTGGAACCAATAGGCCCACTCCCCCGAGCTAGGAGATAGAACCAAAGGCCCATACAAGAGGTAACAACTAGGAAATTCCTAAGGTGGTGATAAAATTTACCCAAAGTCACAACACAAAAGAAAAGACAAGAAGACCACAAGGACTACCAGAGGCATGATCAAATTTGGTAGAGACTCTAAGCTACAAGCTAGGTGAGTGTCATCGCATAGCCCTCACCCCTTGGGTTGTCCTGGTACTAGCCACTCTTGGCCCCGGCCCCCAAGTAGGCACATGCGGAACCGAATGCCTCTCGTACAAACAAGGTCATCCAGTCGTACCTACGCATAGTTACCTTCTCCCACTCCCATCCTTAGTCTTTACTAGCACTAAAGGCATGGGCAAGGCACAATTAATATTTATTAGTGTGTAATTTTCCATTCTAATAATCTCCCATTCCCAATTCATTTATTTAGGTTATCACTTGATTAAATAACTCATAGTAGGTTATCCTGGTACTAGCCACTTAGGGCCCTGGCCCCTCACTATGAGCCACTCACCTAGTGTACTTAGGTTCCCTAACATACATATAAAAATCATAAGAACATAATAGATTCATCATCAATAATTCATATCAATTCCATAACAACATTTGATTGAGTTTAGGAAAACATATGTTGTCCCTAGTCCACTTGACAACCCTAAACCCAATATGGCATACAGAATGTTCCAAACATATAAGAAGACATCCAAGTGATATTATAAACATATTCAGAGTATACATAGATCCAATTAACCAAAAAAACATTCTAATAGCATCTGGTGACCATACGAAACCTTAAAACTTAATGATGTTCTTAAACTGAATTATTTCAAGCAAGGATTAATTGCAAAGAATAGTCATCATAGAACAGTCATCCATATCTTCCACAAAACAAATAATAAATAAAATCTCTTCCGTGAAGATTTAGCTAACATAATTATGGACTCTCAATTTTATTTTTAGGAAGATCCAACGGTGGGAAAGAAAGTTATGACTTCTGGTTTAAAACAGAAAATTCTGGTTAGGGTTCAGACCTGCCTTCACTAAAACGGTTGTAATTTTCACAAAATATAATAAAAATTCTCCAAACCAATTGGAAATGAAAGATAAGACTTAGGAGAATATTTTACATCAAATTTAGACTTTTATATAATCATATCATCTTGTAGCATACGAATACATTTGATAGAGAATTCGGAATCAAGAATGGACAGGCATAGTCTGCCAAAATGTCAAAAATAAGGCATTAATTCGACCTTAAAAATAAAATCAAAGAGATACCCATTTGAGATCTCTGAATTTAACTTCCATAAAATCAATTTAGTAAAACCCTAGATGCAATTTAAATTATTATAATAATAGATCTCCAAAAATGGGTTGCTAAAAACCCTAGGAAAACACATGCCAATTCTTACAAACAAAAACTCAAAACTTTAAAATAACCATAGAAATGAAAAGTACAGATATAATAAATAATGATAATATATAAATAGATTAATAATCTATCAGACACATAAAGTAACTAAAATATTCAATCCATACCTCATGTCCTACGAAGGTTGAATCGAAGAAGGAAGGAAACAAAAGAGAAGACAAATCCAAACTTGAGATGCATCCTTCAAACCCTATCCACTTTCAGAAATCTCCATGAAAGAAAGAAATAATTCCACAGCAAAGAATCCCTCTCTCAACTATTGAAATTCTCACAAAAATGTCTCTCTCCCAAAAGCAAAGATAACCAAAAATTCTTAAAGACATATGCTTACAAAATCTCCCTCACATCTCCAAGTTTTCTCTCCAAAATCACCATAAAAATTAAGGCCATCCTCTCCTCAATGCTTCAGCCCCAAAATCCCCTCTCTTCAAATGAGAAAGTAGTGCATATAAATAGATTTCCAAAGGTTGAGAGGAAAAGTAACCAACTCCCAACTAACTCTTAACTAAAGGGTATTATAAAATAACTTAATATCATACAACTATATTACTCAAATATATAATAAAAGATTATTTGTATTCATTCATACACATATGTAATAGTATCCTAACATATATGCATATGCCATCATTAATTACATCAATATCTATATATATAACCTATCCTCATTATTAATAATTAACAATTGAGAATAATATACCTCGCATTATTTAATATTTAATTATTAATAATATTATACTTTACATTAATCCCAAAATATACCCCATCAACAATATCTACAATAATTAACATATAATCACATATAAATTATATATATATAAATACATATATGTGTGCACCCATATATATATTTCCATATATATATATATATATATATATATATATATATATATATATATATATATATATATATATATATATATATATATATATATATATATATATATATATATATATATATATATATATACATGCCAAATACCAAACACTATAATCTATAAGATTATGAAGTAATAGATCACAATATTATTACCTATTTATAATTGCTATAGGATATAACACTGAGGTAGAATAAAATCACATGCCTCAAAATAAATCTAATCATCCAAAGAGACCATACAAATCATCTATGAAACATATCGAGAAAACCATAAGATCAAACAAGATCAACCAAAGTCAACAAGGAAAGTCAAGCCAAACTCCTGAAACACAACATAGAAAGATTAACTAAGAATCATACCAAGGAGAAATAAATAAAATGAGTAAAAAAATCATACAACCAAATGAATTCAAGTGGTCACAAGGCACTAACTACAACCATGCCCAACCGGGTGCGTTGGATCTGGGTTTTTGACCCAAAGGTTGACTGACAAAGAAGGAACCCTAATATTCTTAAATTGGAATAATGACAAAGGAAGACTCATGTAGGGGCCTTAGTACTATCTCCATAACAACAACCATCGAGGATTTGAGGGCATGCTCAGACCTATGAAGCCAGGTGAAGTTGATGCCCGGTACCTGCAAGCCTGCATCACAAAGAAGAAATACATATGCACGGATATACATATAAAAGAAAACATTGCAGACAAATGACCAGGATCGATACATCATGTGGACCTTAGCTATGTGAGTAACTACGACTTCATCCTGAATCATGAAAACACATCATGTATATATATACACTCAAAGCATGTAGCATCATCATAACAAAGGTTAGAATCTCAAGCATTGTGTTAGTCTCTTATCAATACTAATAATAAATCAACATAATCAAATCATCAAGTGAGATACAAGATTCATCCAAAGTAACCTTAATAGAAGAAAATATAAATAACCACTTATATATATCTATCAAGTACATATCATATAACATCCTAACTATATTCATAAAGGTCTTGTAGGTACTCAATACATACATGGAGATAAATACATACAAAAATGATACCTTTAGATAGTATGTCTGATATTAGAATCATTGAGTACTAGCTTATGAAATTATTATAAACAACTATAGGAATAGATCAAACAAGTATCATGTACAACTTAAGCTGTAAGAAAACATCGAAGGATCTTAATTCTTTCAAAAACACAAAACTTATATTAGGGTTAGAGGGGTATTACATCCTCCCCCACTAAGATTCAACTTACTCCTGGAAGTCGGGAATGTGAACTATATATCACACATTATCTAACAGAATTATATTATTACTATTCTAGATCCTAATTTAATGACTGCACACATTCTTCTCCTATCAAGAGTTTTGGTAAATCCTATCTTATTACAACTTTAGTGTAGATTAACTCAATTCAAATAGTAATGACTTTCAAAAAGAATTACCTATGTGAGTCTATCACTTTATGCTGTAAGTTTGTTAACAAGATACTTGAAATTGCATCAAAATTATTGTTATCAAGTCGAAACTCTAAGGTATTCATGTTTACTCACTAATATCAATATATTAGGAAATTGCATGTTTTACCAACTAAGATTATCACTTCCTTTCACAATATCAAAGTTCCTATCTATGGTAACCAGTATAAAAAAAAAAAAGAATTTATGATATATTTTCCTTTTTGAGACATAATCTAACCCTACATAATACAACTTGTGAGACCTTATTACAAATAGGGTCCAAAATTTTTGTCCCTTACAAGCTATGAATACCAAACATAGAGAGGTATGTAACATTTATATTTGTTATGATCATGAAGGGAATACATCAAATAATTTTTATTTACTTTTGTAATCATGAAAATAAAATAATCTAGATACTTGAAACTTACCATTTTCATTAACACATAGTTTTATAAGAAATATTCCTTTCCATCAAAGCTTTAAGTAGAATTCCAATGACATAAGACACACAAATTTTACAATATACATATTCTAAGTCATCTTTCACAATAGTTGTAGTGCTTGATTTCCAAAAACACATTCACCCCCTAGAGGAGATCTAAACAATTTACAATTTATTGCACTATTATTCATTAATTTGGGATCACTTCTTAAAGCTTACTATTTATCTATGCACTTTTCCCTAATTTGCATGTCAGGCAATTTCCATATGGCATTTTCTTAAGAGTTATTTCAAATTCTTTATTGCATAACAATCATAGATCCATTAAGAGAGAAAGAAGTATATGAGTCCTACTACTATCTTCATAACCACAACATCTAAATTAATAACATTAACTACTATACATAACTTTAATTTCTACCCTTTACCTATTTGAAACATTACCCTCGTACACTTTAAAATTTTGAGATAACATTAGTTCTAAGTAGAAATTGAGTAAGGTACATTTCTGTAACATTTATTTCCACAACAACTCCTTATTCATAGTTGATCAATCACTTAATGTTGTTAATTTCTTACTACTATGGTGTTGATCACAATGTATACAAAACATGAATTTGTTTCCAAAATACCCATCTAGGATCCTAACTATTCACTAGGCATTTTGCAAGACATATATTTAATAAAAACAACTTCCATCATTAGTACAGATAATCCATCATCGCACATACTCTTCCCTAGAATTTCTTGATTATGTTATCTTAAATCCTTTTTGTGCAATTTAATAACATATGCAGAAAGGATATAACTTCTTACCAAGATAGGGATAAAAATTCCTCTTCCTAAATGAAAATGTGAATTATAGCATATGATAAAATCTTGGGGACATAAGTCCTTCACCCAAGGGTTTCCTAATTGAGTATTTACAAATTTTCCTAATATATTATTGCCTTGTCTAAACAATTTTAGTCATGCAAAACTTATTTCTTAAGAGGGGAGAGAGAAAGAGAGAGAGAAATGCATATGACAGTAAATTATTTGTTCCTAATTTATTTATTTATTATTATTATTATTTTTCACTTCTTTCCTAGGTACATATTATTAGCCATGTAATCTAATTATTGCCCTATCATTCCTATCAAGTACTACCACAATCATTTCATTCTTTAAAGATCCAAAAGAAATCTATTTCTAAGATACCTTGAGTAGGATAAAATTCAACTAGGTATTTGTAAGAAGATAGAGTGCACAACATTATATTATAGGTATGATCAAGGGGTAATATTATCTACTACCATAATTAAGATTCAAAACATTTAGCATCCTTTAACTTTTGACCCTTCTAGAGATACCAGTACAAACACAAGTCTCAAGAATTCTTCGCCATTCCATTAATATTATAGGAAACATCCACTTAACACATCATTGATATCATTAAGCAAAAACATAAATAATTCTTAAAATATAACTCAATCATAGAGGAATGGGTGTGCCCTTGTAAGACAATACAACATAAGAACACGAAAGGTAGCCTTCGTTTCCTAAGATTCAAGTTTTAGCATAACAACATAATCCAAAAAGAGACAAAGTTAAGATACTCAAGGTTATGCATAGGTGAGCTATGAGACCCAGAGTTCCCAGTGTAGAAACCTAAGGCTCTGATACCAGATGTAACACCCCGCCAGGCAACCCAAGAGGACAAGACATAAAACCTCCATAAAATGCAAGTAGTGAATTTATTTATTTATTTATTTTAACTAGAATAATATTCATCATTACACTTCATATTTCTAAAAGAAGAAATAATTTTCTACTACTTGAATGTAAGATTTATACAACTTAAGTCCTCCCGGGTTCTCTAACGTTGCTACTAAAGCAAAATCATATAAACCATTTACATGCATAAGATATTCACGGAATCATGAGCTTAAAAGATATACATTCATTTTAATGCACCAAGTTAAATGTCCCTAACTTATTTCTTTTATTAAACATAGGTTAATCATCCAACATCATTATTCCTTTTATCAACTCATTCCATAAATTCATATTGATTTCATCTACATCTACTATCCTTTATATCACTTTTCTCTAATAATTTAGGTAAGAGATTAATATTCATTAAGGTAGGCATTATCCTAGGTATTTCATTAACATGAACCAAGTATTAACATTAAAATCAAATTACTATTCTATTGCATTGTTTCATAACCATTCATTGTTAATAATTCCAATCACTAATCTATCATTTCTCAATAATCTCTTTGAATTCTTTCATCAAGAGAGAATACATTATTGTTGTGATACATCATTATATATAATTATATTTAAGATTATTTCCTTTACACATGGACAACATAAGAGGATAGGATAAATAACATAAACACTTTCTTTTAATGCTAGTAACATGTCCAATATTCCACATTCTTTTCCCTTTCTTTTACCTAGAACTACCCATTCCCTTATGCATTGCTTTGAATTGAGATTGCATCAATACTACAAGACTCCTTTTAGGAGATTAAAAATTACATGAATACAAATACATAAGTACATCTCAACATATTAAAATATCCAATAAGAAATCTTCAACTGCAAATCTGGAAAGGAATATGTGCTAGGATCATCCAAAGAATCACGATCAATACCTCGATATAAATATTAACCACCCAACCATGTGGAACCAATAGGCCCACTCCCCCGAGCTAGGAGATAGAACCAAAGGCCCATACAAGAGGTAACAACTAGGAAATTCCTAAGGTGGTGATAAAATTTACCCAAAGTCACAACACAAAAGAAA
Source organism: Chamaecyparis obtusa (assembly GCA_027943335.1). Taxonomy (NCBI): domain Eukaryota; kingdom Viridiplantae; phylum Streptophyta; class Pinopsida; order Cupressales; family Cupressaceae; genus Chamaecyparis; species Chamaecyparis obtusa. The sequence goes on along the minus strand of BSBK01010605.1, from coordinate 377,592 downwards.
AGACAAGAAGACCACAAGGACTACCAGAGGCATGATCAAATTTGGTAGAGACTCTAAGCTACAAGCTAGGTGAGTGTCATCGCATAGCCCTC